>JASTWK010000554.1:0-75000 GCA_030770225.1 Temnothorax unifasciatus
TAATAATACAATAATTTATTACGTAAAAGATATAAAATTTTTATTATTTACAGATGTTTGCACTACTTCAGCTCCAGCGAGAAATTGGAAGCCCACATCATCGATTGTCAGGAGATGAACGACTGCGCAATCAAGTTACCGAGCGATAACAACAAGTGGCTGCAATTCAACAAACTACAGCTGGAAGGAACGACTTCCATATGTCGTATACGCCGACCTGGAATGTGCCCTGGAGAAGACGGCAGCGGATCCTGAAACGTCCGGCATATACCATCATCATAAGGTACATAGCGTCGGGTATTACGTGCATTGCTCATATGACGACTCATTATCCGCGTATCGATTTCGTCGCGATAAGGATTGCGTCGCGTGGTTCACCGAGGAACTCAATGGATTGGCGCATCGCGTAAAAAACATCTTGTCCTCTAATATACCCATGGCGGATTTTACGCGAGACGAGTGGAAAAAGTTTAACAGCGCAACGCACTGTCACGTGTGCGAAAACCGTTCGAGCCAGACGCCAAGCGAGTACGCGATCACTGTCACTTGACCGGCAATTATCGAGGTCCCGCGCATGATAAATGCAACTTAAATTATAAAAATTCGCATTGCATCCCAGTAGTATTTCATAATTTATCGGGCTATGACGCACATTTTATATAAAAGAAATAGCCACCGCTTTTGACGGACGTGTAGACTTACTCCCAATCACAAAGAAAAATACATTTCATTTACAAAGAACATTAAAAACACCGAAGATAAAGATAAAAAAAAACTTGCATTAAATTACGATTTATCGATTCATACAAGTTTCTCACCGCTAGTCTCGACAAATTGGCATCTTATCTCAGCAAGGATAAACTGCGAATATTACGACGCGAATTTTGTGAATTATCTACAGAAAAATTTGATTTGCTGACGCGAAAAGGTGTATTTCCATACGAATACGTGGATTGCATTGAAAAGTTGTTGGACCCATGCTTACCGCCGCGCGAATCGTTTTATAGTTCATTGACAGGTGACACTGTATCCGAGAGTGATTACGAGCATGCCGTGAAACGTCTGGCAACGGTTCTCCATTCAAACCTTGGGTGAATACAGCGATCTGTATCTAAAACCGATGTCTTGTTATTGGCCGACATATTTGAAAATTTTCGCGATAGCTGCGTCGCGAGTTATGGGCTCGATCCAGCACATTATTACACTCTACCGGGTTTCACGTGGGACGCCATGTTGAAGCATACGCATATCAATTTCGAACTGCTCACGGACATTGATATGGTGATGTTTATCGAACGCGGTATTCGCGGTGGCCTCAGTCAATGTTCCGGTAGATACGCGCAAGCCAATAACAAGTACATGCAAACGATCCATCGATCCATCGAAACCATCGTCATATCTCATGTATTTTGATGTAATAACTTGTACGGGCTGGGCGATGTGTCAACCATTGCCTTATGCAGATTTTCGATGGGTCGAAGACGTTTCAAATTTCGACTTTAACGTGATTCACTTCGGATTCATCCACGGGTTATATTCTCGAAGTCGATCTCGAGTATCCGCAGCGTCTGCACGACGCGCACGCTGATCTACCGTTTTGTCCAACGAGCGATAAGCCACCTGGTAAGCGAGAGAACAAACTTCTCGCGACTTTATACAATAAGGAGCGTTACATCATCCATTACCGTAACTTGCAACAGTGTACGCAACACGGTCTTTGCGTTACAAAGATACACCGCGTATTGCAATTCGCTCAATCTGCATGGCTCCGCGATTACATTGAACTCAATACAAAATTTAGAACGCAAGCAAAAAACGATTTCGAAAAGAATTTATATAAATTAATGAACAATGCGGTATTCGGAAAAACTATGGAGAATGTGCGCAATCACGTTGATGTAAAATTATTATCAAAGTGGGACGGGCGATATGGCGTGGAGGCAATGATCGCGAAACCAAACTTTCATAGTCGAAGTGTCTTTTCAGACAATCTGGTCGCTGTTGAATTGCGTAAACTCGAGGTAAAATTCAACAAACCGATCTACGTGGGCATGTGTATACTCGATGTATCAAAAGTCTGTTTATATGAATTTCACTACGATTATATGTTACCGCTATATCATGACAAATGCAAAATTATGTACACTGATACTGACAGTCTTATATACCACATCGAGTGTGAGAATGTTTACGAGACGATGAAACGTGACATCGACAGATTCGACACGAGCGATTATCCGGCTAACAACGCGTACGGTATACCGCTTGCGAACAAGAAGGTGCTGGGCTTAATGAAAGATGAAAACAATGGCGCGATCATGACAGAATTTGTTGGACTCAGAGCGAAAATGTACGCCTTGCGAGTGGACGGTAAGAAAGATACGAAAAAGGTTAAAGGTGTTAAGAGTAACGTCGTAGCCAGGTCGATAACGTTCGACGATTACACGCGGTGTCTGCGCGACGAAATTGAAATGACGCGACAGCAATTCTGTATAAGATCAAAATTGCATGAAGTGCACACCATCTGCGAGACAAAAATCGCTCTGAGTCCGTACGATGATAAGCGATATATAGTGCCCGATTCGACTAATACGTTGCCGTGGGGGCATAATCAAATACCTCCTCCGAAAACATAGTATAACGTAATGTAATGTAGTGTATGTATGTATGTATGTAGGTATGTATATAGTATGTACGTATGTATGGTAACGTAACGTAATGTAATATAAGGTAAGATAATGTAACGTATATTATATTGTTGGAAGGGATATTAATAAAGATATTGGATATTATGTATTTAATATTTTTTACATAGTTTATTTTTTCATATGTTTTAAAAATACGATTTGCATGAATTAAATAACATTATCCTTATGTATCCATGAGTTGTGCGATCCATCGAATCCCAGCCATTTCACGTAGACCTCGTCACCCCTCCTGCGCAATACTTTCTCCACGAGATACGTGTCTGGGTAAGCCGCGCGATGTAACTCATGCTCGTAGAACGCTCCAGCGATAGATTTTCCGCGATAGTCCTCCAGCAGATAGGTTGCGGGATTAGTGTGTTGCACTTTAACGATCTTAAACACCTCGGTGCTCCAATTTGGCGTGTAACCCTTCTCGAAGACTGTCTTGTGCTTGCTAACGCGTACCCGATCGCCTACTTTGAACTTTGTCAAACCTGCGATCTTGATCGCGCTGTACACCGTGGTTAAGAGTCTTTTAGCGATTGCAGGAGTAACGTCGGCGGGCCGCATGCCGATCGTTCGATGCTTGCGAGCGTTGTACTCCGCGACGAGACGCGGTAGCTCGTCGACCCACTTGTAAGTTCCGTTTAATGTAAACATCTTCCACATGTTATTCTTTAACGTGCGATTGAATCGCTCGACGACCGACGCCTTCAACACTGAATATGTGGAATAATGATTGATGTTGTGTTTCCTCAGGAGACGTTGCACGTCGGTGTTGTAAAATTCCTTTCCCATATCGGTTTGTAAGTTTTTCGGACATCTCCCGCTCTCTCGAATTATCTTGGCGATAACTTCAGCCGTCTCGCTTCCACCTTTACTCTTGAGTGGTACAGCCCACGCATACTTGCTCAACACATCAATGACGGTGAGTATATAATGGTAACCTTTGTTGAAACGTGAGTATGGACGCATCTCGACAATGTCAGCCTGCCACAGGTCGTCGTATCCTCGAACTATGACGTGTCTTCGTGGAAAATTTCTTCTCGCCGGAGCATGCAGTTCTTCGACGAGTCGTTGCTTCTCGATATTTTTATGTCCATCGGATGTCATGTTTTTTAGCAATGCGTAATAATTTGCATAAAAAAATTATATTATGATTTATATCTCAAACTTTTTTTTAATAATTCAATAGCCGTTTATTTCCGTTCATTGTCCTTCAATAGTCGTTCTTTGTCTGCTGGCCGTTCTTTGTCCACTAGTCGTTTATAGCCATTCGCTAGCCGTTCATAGCCATTCGCTAGCTGTTCATAGTTGTTTCTAAGTCGTTCGTTAGCCGCTTGATAGCTATTCCTGAGCCGTTCCTGAACCGTTCGTCGTTGCCGTTCATCGTCGTCGTCGTCCGTTAATCGTTTATAGCCGTTCCATTTGTTGCTAGCCATTGTTGTTCGTTTTTGACTCGGCGGTGGTCAAATGTCGAAGCTCGTGTATCGCAATCCGTAACGCTTGCAGATCCTTCTCGAACGCAGCCAGCTTCTCGTCTGACTCTTTCTGTCGATTGCTCGACATTTTAAAGCACTGATCCACGTATAGTTTGTTAACCGCATCATTATCAGCTTCCGGTTGCGCCACGCGTCGAATCTTGCGCGACTTTGCATCAAAGTTAGCGGCAACCATACAAAGAGCGTTATCCCGCACGTAATTTCTGACTAATCCATTACATTGATAGTTCGATTGTGTCTCACCCCGTCCGAGCGATATGCCAAACTTGTTGATCGGCATTTCAATGCTGATTGAATGTTTCACCGACGCATGGTTTAATTTATAATAAGCCCAGCCTCGCGAAGTTCCTCGATGATTGACAGAATCTCGTTGTCGTGACCGTTGTGACCCGCTTGGCGCGAAGCGTCGAGCAATCGGAGACGATCCACCAGCTCGTTGGGGTCGTCCCAGTGTACGTAGTCGATTTTATTGTCGGTTAGCGTCATCGCGCGAGGCAAGCATAATCCCTTTCCGGATTTTTTCGTCTTGGATTCGGTCGATATCAACGGTGCGATTACACGTAGATACTTGTATCCCTTGTTGCCCATTACTCGCTCGTTAGGATCATGCTTGTATTTATGAGCACTCGTTTTCAACAGTATGTTCTTGTACTTTTGCCTATCTTCCTCCGTGTAAATCTGTTTATTGGGTATTCTCTTGAAGATCAATTCGTAAATACCGGGTGTGCCGGCGTATGTTACATCGCCGATAATTATATTATCCGCTTTGTCCACGTCAAAACGTTTATTACCGAGCATCAAATCATTCTTGCCGAGATATGGGCCGTACACGCTGTCTGTCTCTACATCGGCGCCTAAAACGTCTGCGATGTACAATCGGCTCAGTGGACCCAAGCGACTTTGCAACGTTTCTACAAAAAATTCTCGACCCATCGACGTTTGCAAGTGCTTTCGAACGGTCGTCCCGATCGAGTCATCCGTGGTTTCAAAAACATCCATGCTTGAGAGGAATTCGGGAATTGTTTTTTCCACGTCGGTTTGCGTCGCCGCGGACGGTGTAGAAGTTATCGGTAGTACTATCGATTGATTAGATGTATGCGGTGTCGACGATGGTAGATCCAACCATGAGTCTAATCGTTCCATCTTTCTCTTCAACGTCACATCCTCCCAATCCTCCTTATCATCCTCCTCCTTCTCACGCTGCTGAAAGGGTAACGTTTCAATCCCCGCGTCAGCGTTGCTCTCCGTCGGCTCCTCTTTCTTCACCGAGATCGAGTTGTCTGCGATCTTTTGCAACGGCCCGATGAGAGGCTTAAAGTGTGCATCCAACTCAATGTCCTTCACGATCTTACCGGTCTTCAAAGCGCGAAGTTTCTTACGAATCGAATCACTCGTTTTCGCAATCTCCTTCGCGATCTTCTCGCGCTTGCGAATATTCTCGCTCCTGTCGATCGTGGCCATCACGGGAAAAATCGGAGTGTTAATCTCACGTTTTAACTCGACGAGGTATCAACAACGACTGACCGCTTTTGCGGTATCGCGAACATGTTAAATTCTTTTCTGTATCGGCCATTTGAAAGCGCGCTGTCCTTGTCTATCACTACGAACCCGTACTTGCGTTGCCAACAATCGTGACACAACGCACAAAATTCATCGTACGACATGTCGGTATTTACGTGATCGTTGTATACGTGTTTCAGATTGGTACCATCCTGTTTGAACAGGATCAGTAGGTTCGCGTTGTCACGTATCAGATGTTTAGGTATTCTCGCATAAGTTTGACAGAGATAGAAGCAGTCGACGCTCGAGTGCCTACCCATTGAGAAGTACTCTCTCACAGCATTTTGCTTATCACACGCCACGTCATCGAAGACGAAGATTGAGTTTGGACGGGCATCGCTCGGCGGAATGACGTCACTGTTGTTGGAAAACGTAAAGTAGCCAATCTCGTCTATCGACGTTAATACATTCTCCAAGTATTGATATTTCGGTTGCTGCAACGATTTCGAGTACACATACACGTTTTCGAAACGTACACCGTGCGGACTTTCCAGCAAGCTTATCAAAACGTTAGTTTTACCGCAATTCGAGGGGCCGCAAATGATCGCGCGTATAGTAGTCGGTAGCATCGCACCGTGCCTGCGCTTCTCCGCGTTGCTGCTCCCCATCGACCGTAATCTGTCGTCGCAATTCGTCACGCGAATCGCCAACGGTTGTCGCACGAATCTCATTTTTCAGACTGTCGACTGGAGATTCCGACCGGGCGCCTATTTATAGGTGCGCAAAACCGCGAATCGCTCAGTAGCAAGATGTTCGTCCTGCTGTCGAGACCTTCGGATATCCGCGATTTGAGCGTCGAACAGCTACAATTTGTGCCGAAACCTGTTCTGCTGCAAATGTGTGGTGATTACGTCCACTACGTGTGGGACAAGCTTCCGGAACATATACAGACAGATTCAGAGGTTCAGACATATCGTCGCTGTTACGAGCATTACAATCAACCGTGGCAGCGAACGCACATCGACGGTCCCGCGCCATTGATAAAGGATTGCGGCGAATGCCAACGAAAATAGGCAAAGGCTTATTAAATCGCGCGATTAACGCACTTCCGATCGAATTGCATATCCCCGGCTATCAGTTTTGTGGTCCTGGCACTCGTTTACAAGAACGATTAGCAAGAGGTGATCAAGGTATTAACCCATTGGACTCAGCGTGTCGCGAACACGACATAGCTTATTCTCGCAGCAACGATCTCACCGAGAGACACGCAGCGGACAAGATACTCGCCGAGAGAGCGCTAGGACGTGTCGTCGTGAAAGACTCGACTCTCTGCGAGAAAGCTGCAGCTACAGCCGTCTGGGCGGCCATGAAGGCTAAGCGGAAGCTCGGAATGGGTTTGAAAATGAAGACGAAGACGAAGAAGAAGAAGAAAATGAATTCGAAAAAACGAATACTTCCGGCAGCGAAACGCGGTGGTATCTTGCCGATTCTACCGTTGTTGGGAGTTCTCGGTTCGTTGGTCGGCGGAGCGGCGGGAGTCGCGAAAACGGTGAACGATAACAAAGTCGCGCGGCGTCAGCTGGAAGAACTGAAACGTCACAATCGCGCCATGGAAGGTCACGGACTTTATCTCGCTCCGTACAAACGCGGGCGTGGAGTCTCGAGTAAAAAAAAAAAAATGTCAAGGAAACGTTAAAAATTCCGAAAGGTGTAACTACCAACGTACAACTGCAACAACTTGCAAAGCGTATGCACATTCCATATTTTAGAGGTATTTTTATGCGTACTACCTTACCGATGGATGGAGTGCGTCGAAACGAGAGTGGCATCGTGAATTTGGATAACGCTGAGGGACCGGGTACTCACTGGGTGGCATACGCAAAGAGGGGTGATCGAGCCATATATTTCGACAGTTATGGCAATCTTCAACCGCCAAGAGAATTGGT
The DNA here is from genome assembly GCA_030770225.1 of Temnothorax unifasciatus. Taxonomy (NCBI): domain Eukaryota; kingdom Metazoa; phylum Arthropoda; class Insecta; order Hymenoptera; family Formicidae; genus Temnothorax; species Temnothorax unifasciatus. The sequence continues at coordinate 7,636 of JASTWK010000554.1, forward strand.
GTTATATCTAAAGAACAACGTGACGCAAATCGAGTACAATCGCACGCCTTATCAACGATACGATCAGAGCAATTGTGGACAACTGTGTCTGCGCTTTCTACAGACGGTTGACGATCAATTTAAAGACTGGCATTGCATTGTTTAAACTCAGTATTCGTTCAAACATGTCACTGACATTTACTCTCACCGGCAAGAGTAGCATCCTCGCCGTAAGCTACTTTCCCACCGTGGATTTGAGCGACGGCGATTATGAGCTCGGTCTGACAGATTTCGAAACCTATTACACGATACCGAATATAAATTCTTCGAACAATAAATTCTACTTTGACGACAAGGAGATTACCGTTCCCGAAGGATCATATGAACTGCGTGATATACACACGTATTTGAAGCAATCAATTTTACAATTGGACCAATCCAATAATAATAATATTGCGAGAAAGAAACATATCGGCGAAGATGACGAATATCCATTGATTATTCGAGCCAACAACAATACGATGAAGAGCGAGATCAAATGTGCTTATCGGGTAAATTTCACCAAACCGAACAACATTGGATCGCTGCTGGGATTTTCAGCGAATCGTGTGCTGGAGCCGCGACAATGGTACGAATCGGACGTACCGATAAATATCATCAATGTAAACATCATTCGCATAGAGTGTAACGTGACCGCGGGCGCGTACAGCAACGACAAGTACGTGCACACGATACACGAGTTTTCACCGAATGTGCCACCGGGATATAAGATATCGGAAACGCCGGCGCAGATCATTTACCTTCCGATCATCGTACGGAGCATTACTGATCTAACGATTCGCGTCGTGGACCAGGACGGTCGATTGATTGATTTTCGCGGAGAAGAGATCACCGTTAGACTGCATGTGCGAAGACGACGACTGTAGTAAACCGTGAGATGCTCATACTGAACGAAGTGGAGAAGGTGCGACAGACGAGTAACAAAGTTAGAGAGACAATCCGATCGCCGAAGAAGAAACTCACTGCGTCGAACGTTGAATTTTTGAAATCATTGGGTTTCGTCGTACGAAATGGCTAATATCTTAAACATTGGAGGTGAACCGATCTTTGACGATAGCGTCATCAAGATTGAGACTCACACGTACAATCCGTACGCCAACACGACGTTTGGACACAACGATGAGATAAGAATACCCATACAACAGCAAGATTTATACACGTTACCATGTGAAAGCTTTCTCTACGTCGAAGGACGATTGGTAATAAAGAAAAGGAATGACGAGTCTCAGGCAACGCTTGTAAATAATTGCGTAGCATTCATGTTCGATGAGATTCGATACGAGCTCAACGGTGTGGAGATTGATCGCAACAGAAACGTTGGAATAACCAGTACCATCAAGAACTACGTATCGCTATCGTATAATGATTCTCTACTCATGCGGAATGCTGGATGGGACGTTTCATCGAGCATACCGGAAGGATACTTCAACTTTTGCGTACCGCTCAAGATATTGCTGGGCTTTTGCGAGGATTACAAACGCGTCGTTGTTAATGCTCGTCACGAATTAATTTTGATACGTGCGCGTAGCGACAACAATTGCATTGTAGGAAATCCGGCGACGGAGCCGGAAATCGAATTGTTTAAAGTACAGTGGCGAATGCCTCACGTTACGTTAAACGAAGTTAATAAACTAGCCTTGTTACGGACCTTGGGGAGCGGGCGATATCTTAGTGTTAGTTTTCGTTCGTGGGATCTGTACGAGTATCCCCTCTTGCAGAGTACGACCAAGCATTCGTGGGCTGTCAAGACTGCGGCTCAGCTAGAGAAGCCGCGATACGTTATTTTTGCGCTGCAAACCGGCCGCAAGAATATCATGTCTCAAAATGTTAGCCTATTCGATGACTGTAATTTGACCAATGTCAAGCTTTATCTAAACTCTGAATTTTATCCGTACGATGACTTGAACCTAGATTTTACTAAAAATCGATACGGCCTTCTTTTTGATATGTACGCGCGTTTTCGTAAAACTTATTACGGATGCGATGCCAGTGATACGCTTTGCAGCGTGTATACATTCCTGAAGGATGGACCTTTTGTTGTCATCGATTGTTCGCGACAAAACGAGTCTGTCAAGAGCGCCACCGTGGATGTGCGGATAGAATTTGACTGTAAAGAAAATGTACCTGCAAATACTACCGCCTATTGTCTCATCTTGCATGATCGTGTAATCGAATACTGCCCGCTGTCTAATGTAGTGCGCAAACTCATGTAAATCGCCATGTTGACAAATATTCCGATATAAGAGTGACATATGTACCACGATACGGTACAGTACGGATCGTTCCTTCATCGCATCATGATCGTGCCAACGTTTGTCGATCTGCAAGGATTCATCGTCGGGATGAAATTTGTCGTAAAGGAGGCAGCGGTGCTGAGAAACGGGACCGTTCTGGAGCATTACATCTTTACGCGCCCCATGCCATGGAGTCTTCTCACACAATCTGACAAGTCATGTGCTTCCTGGCTGATTGCAAATCACCATGGATTGCCATGGGACGAGGGAAACGTGCCGTACGGTATGGTAAAACGCCTAATTACGTCAGCCGTGCTTGGTACAGAAGAGGATGACGAGATACCGACTCTCGTGTACGTCAAGGGATGCCAGAAACAGGAATGGCTGGTGGATCTACTTGAGAATTATGCGAGAGAAAAGCTGATCATCGAGAATTTGGATGCGGATTACGAAGATGTCAAATCTTTAAATAATCTAGATGCTACTAACACTATGCGATGCGGAAAACATGTTAAGAATTGCGCATTACAAAATGTATTAAAATTATTTAACTGGTGGTCGCGACACCAGGAGAATTGGGATCTTTTTAAAAAATAAATAATATATAATTTTACAATGCTTTATTTTCTTTTTCCCATTCCCATTAGTTGTTAGTGGTTTCCCCTCTCCTAATTTCCCCCACCACATCATAATTTTGAAGGTAGGCGTTGTCGCGTATACTTGGTTCATTTTCCACTTCTTAGTCATTTGTATGAATTTTTTTATAACTTCTACGTAAGCAGCGCTGACATTGGTGCTTGAAAATGTTGAAGGAAGGGGAATTATCCCTTCCCTTATAATTTTTCATCTGCGCGCGCCGTCTAATATTCTAAAATGTTGCAAACGGAGTTAACGTTTTAAGTAGTGTTACGAAGACAAAATCAATCGAGTCTCATCGTTCGAAACGACAACTTCAACAGTGAAAAACTATACCTCTTACGGAGAAATAAGAACAATGGCTGGTCACAGTGAAGACGTAAATAATTCAGAGAAGTGGATGTTCACTCGCGATATTCCCGATAAGGGACTTCGCGGCTTCGAGAAAAGCAGCACAAATATGAATTATTACGTACCGTATCCTCGTGAAAAATCGGAACCTCATTATACGCCTAAGCCTCGTGAAGTTTCATTGGACAAGCACAAAACGTAAGTATTACTTCGCATTAATTTTTAAAATTTATTTTTTCTAATTTTATTAATTTATCTACTTAATTTTTGTACAGTTTTAATAAATCGGAACCTTCTTATACGCCTCGTATCTTGGGCAGACGATTTGCTCTGACAGTCACGGCTTACAAGTATTTGGACATCGGAATCAGTGTGGGATCTACATCCTTTGTGGAATTAATTCTTGGTGACAATCGGGGAAATCAGCTCGTGCTTCCTCATGCAACGTGGACAGCGATCATCGAAAAACGCATGGCTATCGAACAACTCATGCGGTCGACTGTCGGTTCATCGCTGTCTATTCGAGATTTAGTTATAGAACTTGTTAAAATGCGTGACGCTAAAATTGTAAAACTTACGTTGCGCGACTCATACTTATACATGATACCGGCAACTGTATTATTTTTGTTTGAAATCGAACAATGTGTCGAACATGTATATTTCAATTTATGTCAAAATATACAGCATGTTAGTAATAAGTATAAACATTTTGTAACAATCTTGCGGCAAAATCGTATCACGGATAAATATCATGCGAGAAAAGTACTGAGTGAGGTGTCCGATGGAAGTTCACTCATAGATTGCGAACTAGTAGCTTTCGCCTTAGATAACATTGTACATGAAGCAAAAAAAAATGGAAATAATGAATAAAATTAAATATCAGTATAAATAGTGGTAAAATTATTTTTCAATCTATCTTCCCGTTTCCATCTAACATTAGCTAACTCTTCACGTTCGAACTTGTCCGTTCCTGTTTTCCACTCTCAATTCCTCACTATGGGGACTCTATTGTTCAAGTCACGTAAATATGATTTTTTGTTGATTTTTTTGGAACGTAGACCTAAAATGGCCTCCGGCACCATAATTATTTATTTATTTAATTTTTTATTTATCTATTTATTAATCTATTTAATTTTCTATTTATCTATTTTTTTTAATTTATCTATTTTATTAATCTATTTAATTTTATATTTATTAATCTATTTATTAATCTATTTAATCTTTTTATTTTTTGAAATTTACCACCCCCTCACCCACCACCCACCACCCCCTGCCACCCACCACCCTCCCGCCGCCTTCTCTTCACCACGCCGTCATACCCCCACCACGCCAATGACGTCATACCCCCACCACAAAGTGATCCAGAACTCTCTTACTCTACCTACTAATACCGCTCGATTTTAACTGTTGGCTGCACCGAACGACCGACTCACATGAATGTTATATTATCTGTTGTATATTGACAGCTGATTTATTAGAAAAGTGAGGTTGAATAAAAAATGTTGAAGTGCAATAATATCCCACTTTTGAGATATAAGGTGCGACGCTTTTTCCCCCGGTCTCGCTATCCGGAGAAGGGCTATCGAGGATTAATAGAACGCGCAACTAGATCTCGTAATGCAATGGGCGCCAGGTGCGACAAATCGCACCACCATACGATACCTTACTCAACACACAACCCTACGCGATACCTCAGGGTGTAGCTTCTTTTCGGGGAATTCGGAGAGGAGGCGTGACGCAATTAACCACACAAAAACTTAAGAAAATAATTAGATGTAATATATTTCAAATCAGGCAGTGTAGAATCACATGTATTATTTTGAGGTTGAAATCATGTCCTGCGAAAGGATTAATAAGGAGCGATCAACGCCAGACTCTCCGATGTAATCAACACCGGTGAAACAAATTAACGCGAGAATGTCGGACCGATTAACGCAAGAACGCAGGCTTGAATTACCGCAAGAAGCGCAAGTGAAACAAATTAACGCGAGAGAACGAACGCGACAAAGTCAATTAACGCAATCGACGCACGCGAGAAGTTAACGCAACGGATTAAACGACCGCAAGAGAAATTAACGTAATCTGGAACGAATCTACGCAAAACATTACTCGCAATAAAGTCGGATACACAAAACTAAGGTAACGCGGTAACTCACTACGAACGCACACGAATATTTATGCCGCAAAAATACCGATCGTTCGGATCGCACTCCTATCTACGCCTACGACGAGTATCTGGGCCACCTCGATTCCGCACGACATCAAAATCGTGGGCGATCTCGCCGTGTCGGCCCCGCCGGCCAGCGATAGCCCCAGAACACAAAATAAGGACTCGTATCGCGGACGATCCCGCGGCTTGCCGCGCGAATCCCGAATCTTCTCGCAATGCGGAGATTCCGCGGCCCCGCGCCAATCCCGGCGATTTTCCCGTCCCTCCAACGCAATATTCGCCTTCCTCGAGGGCCCAAATACGCTATTCGACTCCGAAGCCGAGTGCCCTTCAAAATACGTGACCACTCGCGGCTCGCAGCCTTCCTTCACAATACGCGATACTTCCCAATAACACGATTAAACGCGGCACGATCATTCCAATTAACACGAATAAACACGACACGATTACTTCACTTATTACGCAAGCACGACACGATTAATCTGACTACACGATCCAACGCCACGCGACTGTCGGCCGCGACGGTGATCCCGGGGAGGGCACCAGGTCTCTACTCACAGGAGAGCTCACTCTCGGCGGGACCTCTGCACGATTTCCGACACGAGGTCCTCGAATGCGAGCGCAAGGTAGGGTAGACCGGGGCACGTTGTCACACGGGGCACGTTGTCACATCGGCTTTATTTAAAAAACTAATAATCAGAGGACAACACCCGTTATTCCCAAAACGTGTTAGTGTATGCCCATCTTTGGTATGTTTACAGTGTTGAGATTGCTCCAGCTGTGTTGACGTAAAACCAATTTGAAAGTTTTTTGCGACCGTAAGTAAAATTTTATTGTCTAATATTCAACGTACTGGACATGAAGCTTATGTTTTTTCAGAATAGACCTTTATATTATCTTAAAGTATGTACTTTTACCTACCGCGTGCAATACCTAACCTTATGAATATCTCAAACGTGTCAGCCATGAGGCTGTTTGGAGTAAAAAAATGCCCTCGGGGCACGTTGTCACGAATTTTAATGTCATAGGTGCAATTGGGATATAGTGCGCTCCTACAAACGGAAAACTGCGAGAGCCGCAGTAGTCGATCTAGAAGTAATTCGTCTTGCTGTTAAATGTGTATCAATAAGTTGCGCATTCGAGTGGAATTCTTATATTTAGATAAAGACAAAAAGATTAAGACAAAAACTTCGTGCTTTTTGTACTTTTTTGAAATAAAATAAATGTTTCTGTGAAGGATTTTTTTACATTGCAGTGCACTATAATATATTGATATTTACGTTGAATTCAGTTTGGATAACATTTTGCATGCAATCACATTTGATGTGACAACGTGCCCCGTGACCGGGGCACATTGTCACAAACGACCTGTCGTTATTTATTGTTATGTAACAACTGTACAATAACAATCACACAAAATTCGATACTGTCCAATTGAAGTTGAGGGTTCGAAATTTTGGCATGTCAAAGTACTCTCAAATATTGAATGTAAAAAATACAAAAAATATTGAACCAAATGTGTGACAACGTGCCCCGGTCTACCCTACCTTGCGACGCGCTCTTACCGCCGCCCACAGGTATTCCTGCAGCGCCTAGGTAACCGATACGTGCCTGGGGCCCGCGCCTCGAGAGAACCCTCTTTCCTATCGCGGGGACGCCAGGGTGGTAACCTTACAATTCGTCGGTGCTTCTCCTTTCGTCCGGGCGGCTCATTATTCGGGCGATGCCTCCTCGTTCCTCGCCGGCACGACAGTGACGGGGTTCTCATTCGCCGGGATCGCGCCGGTTCCCCGCGCTTGCGCCGTTGCGTGTCGCTCGACCGGATCACCGATCCTCGCGCTCTCGGCGCCTGGGCTGCTCGTGCGCCGCTACTTCCGGTGGCGCCACTCCAACTCTAGGGCGCTCTCACCGGTCCCTCGGCTCCTCGCGCGCCTCCCTTTCCGGCGGCGCCGCTACAACTACCTCCAGCTCTACGCGGGCTTTTCAAATCAACCGGCTGTCCCGGCCGCGATAATTGAGTCGACGTTCGGGGTCAGGCTGGCCGGACCTCGGCCCCGTCCGCCGGCAGCTCCTTGTGGTGGTGGTCCCAGGGTTGCGCACCTCCCTGGGCCGCTCCTCGGCACCCTGGCTTGAATGGCATTTCGCTCGGGTGTGCTCCGGGGTCCTCTCGATTCCTCTCCTGCCGCTGTTGCGACCGAGTGTAGAGCGAGCTCCAGCCGGCGGCACTCATGCGCCCGCGGGGAGGTCCGGGCGACCCGACTGCTGACTGTGTCTCCCCCAGCCGCTTCCTTGATCCTGACAACTCTCCCTCGTTGCAGCCCACGGCCGTTGCAGGTTGGCTCTGGTTACCACCGGCAATCCCTTAAAACTTAAATGCTAATTAGACCAATTAATAGTATGCACCCGCCCTCCCCTCGCTCCGATGAGAAGGCATCTCCGAATTCCCCTCGGCCGAGCCCGTCCGGGAAGGAGACGCGACTTGTCACGTCACAAAGGGCAAGTGGATTTCAGATGCTGTATATAAACATCGGCTGAAAATGTCAGAAACCGGCAAAAAAAGGCGAAAAATATCCATATTAGCTACCGATGAAACAATTGCACGATATACAGATGAAAACGTTGACAACAACCGAGAGCTCGGTTATATGCAAGGACGTCGAATTGTCGAATTCTCTATTCTTGCCAAACAGATGTGGTGTGTTTGTTGTAAAGAAGTTTTATCTCTGGAAAACATAGAGCAGGAAACACGTCGAGGACTCGCTTCAATTTTAATAATACGCTGTCATAAGTGCCTGCTTTTAAATATCGTAAACACGGGTAAAAAGCATTCTTCGCTGGATGGTAGTATGAACCGATTTGATGTAAATTTTAAAATAGTGCTTGGTAAGTCATCATGACAGTTAATTGCAATATAATGTATAGAACTTAAATGATGCATAATAATGGATATTGTTCTGAATACTTGCTTGTCTAAGGTATCATGCACGCCGGAATAGGATGGACACATCTAAATAAAATACTTTCATGCCTCAATATACCAACAATCAGTTTCAATACGTTTAAAAGATACGAACAGGAAGTCGGACCACTAGTGGAAAAAGTCGCTAAAGAAAGTTGTGAAAAAGCTGCGACATTGGAACGAAAACTCACAATACAAGATTGTGCAACAATTGAAAAACTTTTGTAAGAATTGGTTGATTGATTATTATTTTTCTACTACAATCAAGAAATGTAGCAGTTTTTTTAATGCCAAATAATTAATCAACAATATTACAATGGGGAAATGATTCAGATTGAACACTTGTTAATGAAATTTGGGCAACCGTAAATTCAGTAGTAATTTATTGGCGTAAAGCGGACGATGTTAGAATTGTACAGTACGATGTAAGACAGTAGAGTGATTTAGCGTAATTCGATACACAGAGGTGTTGCTCCAAAAGGCAATTTTTCCATTTTACTATAGAATTTTGAAATATTTGTCTCAAAACGCTGCTGCAACTTTTGATTAAAAATTGAGGTACATCGAAAAAAGTAATAAACATAAAAGATGAAGGCTCGAATGTGGTCATCACCCGAACATATGGATAGTGTTAGGTTGGTGGTCGGATAAATAATCTATAACTTATTTATTTGAATGAAAGAGTGAAATAAAGTGTTTATTACTTAATACAAAACTTATGTGAAGATCAGGTATCTGTGCTGCGCGGTGCGTACAGTTCGACAGATATAATCGTTCTGTCCCTTCTCACGCGTACGAGCACGCTCGAACCGAAACTTCCTCTCTTACCTATTTGCACATACCAAGCGTGCTCACACATACTCGCTCGCCACTATAGCCAGGACAAATGTACATATTCTCAACAGATAGAACTATAAGAAAAACTTATAAATCGTGTTATATCATCGTATAATAAGTATATAGATATGTATTATACAGGGTGTTCCGTAAGTCGAGGTCATCCGCTCAGGAGGTGAAAGGGGAACCAAAAACAAGAAAGAAAGTTGGTACAAACATAGGTCCAAAAATGCGTTGTTTTCGAGTTATCGCCATTTTTATGTTAAAATTTGAAATTGCTTTGCCTTCGAATTTTTTTGACAAAATTGAAACATAAGATGGTTTTTATGAGTTTTAAAACACAACTAAAGTCAAATAAAAGTTGCGGGCTGCTTTAGCACTACCCAGGATGCACCGCGTGGAGGTACAGCCCGCTTAGCATCCCTTAGGACAGAGATCAGGACCCCACAGTTCGTCACTCCTGTGGTATTTAGTGACTCCAAACCCTCTCTGTCGTGTGTATGTTTGTGTGTGTGTGTGTGTGTGTGTGTGTGTGTGTGTGTGTGTGTGTGTGTGTGTGTGTGAGTGTAAGTGAATTCAAAAATTACAATAGGTGTTCGAAATGACCCCCTTCTGCACGAATGCAGGCTCTAATCCTTCTTTCTAAGGAGTCCCTAACTCTTTGTAGCACTTCTGGATTTTCTCTAATATTTTCAAATCCATTAGTTATTCTTTGCCTAAGTTCATGGACGTTATTAACTGGCCGTTTATAAACAAAGGATTTTAAATGACCCCAAAGATAGAAATCACATGGATTGAGATCGGGTGACCTAGGAGGCCAGCGTACAGGTCCTCCACGCCCTATCCATTGTCGTCCGAATTTGCGTTCCAATTCTTGTCTAGCAATTAAACTAAAATGTGCAGGTGCACCATCGTGCATAAACCACATATTACGTCGAATGTTCAAAGGGACGTCTTCAAGTAGTACATCTAATCTATTTCTAAGAAATTCAACATAAATTTCACCATTTAATCTGTTTTCAAAGAAATGTGGTCTAACAAGTGAATTGTTAATGATTCCTCCCCAAACCGAACAACTGAACTGTTGTTGGTGTTTTTTTTTTAACAATTGCGTGGGGGTTTGCTTCCGCCCATTCATGTGTATTATGAAAATTTGTAATACCGTCTCTATCGAATGCTGCTTCATCAGTAAACAGAATTATTTCACTGAAAGTAAGCATTCGTTCTAATTCGTTTACGAACCATTGGCAGAAATTGAGACGTGGACCATAATCGTTTTCAGTCAGTCCTTGAACACGTTGTACATGATAGGGATACATGGAATTTCTGTTAAGAGATCTCCATATTGTAGTTGTTGGCAGGCCTAATACTCCTGAGATGCTTCTGATACTAGTAGAAGGATCAACCCGGAATGCGTTCAAAATTCTTTCTTCTGTGTTAGCGTTTATTTGAGGCCTACCTTTTCTTCGACGCTGTGTTAACTGTCCAGTTTCTCGCAACATTCTATCAACATTTTGAAAAGATCGTCGGTTCGGTGCGTATCGCCGAGGAAATTTTTCGATATACAACCTTCTTGCTTCTGTAGCATCACCTTGAGCGAGACCATACATTAAATGCATGTCGGCTAATTCGTTAACGGTTAAACGATTCATTACTGATAAATAAATTTTAATTTTAACGAACTTTCTTTCTGCGTGAACGAACTCTGATTGTGAAGCGATTGAACTTAACTGAAATCTCCTTTGTTGTGGCTGAGAAATACACTAATGCTTTCTAATTTCGATGTGCTCACGTTGCTAGTCGAACAATCAATACCTAAGCGCTTCTTCGAGTTCGCGTGTTATCGTACAAACTTTGTTTTGATTTTTTGCCGCGCGGCACGAGCAAAAAATCAACTCGAAGAAGCTGCGCGTGCCTCGCGGCAAAAAATCAAAACAAAGCTTGTACAATAACACGCGAGCTCGAAGAAGCGCTTAGGTATTGATTGTTCGACTAGCAACGTGAGCACATCGAAATTAGAGAGCATTTGTTAATGTATTGTCCTGATCTCTGTCAAGGGATGCTAAGCGGGCTGTACCTCCACGCGGTGCATCCTGGGTAGTGCTAAAGCAGCCCGCAACTTTTATTTGACTTTAGTTGTGTTTTAAAACTCATAAAAACCATCTTATGTTTCAATTTTGTCAAAAAAATTCGAAGGCAAAGCAATTTCAAATTTTAACATAAAAATGGCGATAACTCGAAAACAACGCATTTTTGGACCTACGTTTGTACCAACTTTCTTTCTTGTTTTTGGTTCCCCTTTCACCTCCTGAGCGGATGACCTCGACTTACGGAACACCCTGTATATTCGAGAAAATAAAAAAATATATATGTATATAATAAAATGAAATAAAAACAAAAAATATATATACAACTAAAAAAATATATAGGTATACATATGGGTGTGGGTGTGTGTGTACAAAAAATTATGCTATGTAAACAAAATTATAACCCAAACAATACAAATGATATATGTTGTCACGGCTTTTTCACCCCCGGAGCGGTCCGGGGCGTGTGCCGGATCAAAAGGAGGAGGAGAGGAGGGTGTCAGGTCTCTCCGAAGATTCCCTCGCACATCTGAAGTTTCGCGAATCGAGAATTACCGTTGGGCGCCAGACGCGGCAATGCGCGTCCACTAAAGTACACCGAAACCGCGAAAAATCCCAAAGAAACGCAAGCCACAAGTACTTCGATGTGCGGGGAATTGGCCAGCTCGACCTAAGGAGTGTGGGCGGGGTGGATAGGAGGGCAGCGCGATATTCGGCGGGGTGACCGACAGCACTAATTCAGATCAGTTGAATTAAATTAACAACGTTTATTCTGCCTGCGGTCGTCATTGAGCCGCAATCAAGTCAATGAATAACAACGCGGACGCCAGAAAAGAAATTAAACAACGGTAGTAGCGTGGGCGTCGTGATGAACCAAAAATTTGCATAGGTTTCGAATCAGAACACAGTAAGAATAATTAAACGTATCGCTAACGGGGCTGGCCGACGAGAGACACAGCCGCATATGAAGAACCGGGGTAAACGCGAAATAATAGTACCAATAAGAACCGGAGTAACGCGAAATCATAGTATCCTGAACGCGAAGGAACGCGAAATAGCCGGGTGTCACGCCCGAAGCGCGTGAATGCCACGTCTCGAGCCGCGCAGAAGTTCTGTCGCCAGATAATCCTTAATTCTAACGCGAGTATCTTAGCCTAACGCAAATATCTTAATCAAACGCAAATCTTAATTTAACGCAAATCTTAATCTAACGCAAATCATAATCTAACGCAAATCTTAATCTAACGCAAATCATAATCCAACGCACGCAAGAATGATAGCGCGAGTAATGTCCGATGCAATACGCGATCGTCAGCAAGTTTTCAACGCGAAGAAAGAGGAGCAGAGGTCCTCGTCATGACGCAAAACACCGTAGCTAACGCGAAAGTACGGAATTCCCGCGAGTAACCACGCCAGAGACAATAACGAACGCGAACATACGCAATTTACCGCGAATCCTACGGAACGCCGTAGCAATCCAACGCGAATCATACTTGGTAGCGCAAGAAACAGTATTCTACGCACCGAATTTTCCTAACGTACGGGCCCACCGAACATGAGTAACATTCCCGAAACGAGTCATAACGTAACGCACTAACGCTAACGCGAACGATAATCGAACGCAAATCACAATCTAACGCGGATTATCCGGGCGCGAGCCTCGTCGGAACGCGATTACTTCAACGCGAAAAATCTCAACGCGCGAAATAGGCGAACATTCTAGACGCGGCCATTACCGCGTGCACGATCTACGCCCCGACCGGACGAATTACCGCGCAATAATCTTGCGTTCGCGAACACGAAGGTTACACGAGGCGGTGAATTCGCGATACGAAATCCGCGGACACATCTGCCGCGATCCCCAGGAGCTTTTCCGCGACTCGATAATAATCCCACGGCCGCGATACAATTCCAAGGCCCCTCGCTCTCGACATCGATCGCCTAATGAACTTTTGTCGGCACATGTCGCCGGTTACCGAATGTAATTTCGAGCGAGCGCGACCCGGAGGGCGGTATCGTGGCTTTACATGATCAAGAATAATACCGAGGCAACCTTGCAACCGGTGGCTAAAAGTCCACAGGCTGCATCCACACCGATGGACGTGGTGCGAGCTGGAGGACAGTACGCGACGGAGATGGCGACTCAGCGTGAGACAACGCCGTCGAGGGACGTGATCGTTCCAAAGGCGGAGGTTAAAATTGTCAATATACCTTCCCGATCCATTCCTGCTCCGGCAGACAACTCCGGTTCAGAGGCGGAAATTATTTCGCTTGATAACAGTAACGGCGATATTCCATTGGACGACCTGCTCCAGGGGACGCAGATCCAGAGGACGGACGTTCCGGGCAAGCAGCAGTAAAGGGGCAGCGTCAGGTTTGGTCTACGTGCCGATAAAAGACGTTTTCCGGTGTGAAAAGACATTAAATTTTATTTTATTGTGAACGACGTTTTAAGAGTCTGAATTTTATTTCTTTGGCACGATTATAGTTTTTCTAGTGCTCCTGCACATTCTAATTACGTTTTATACTTTGTTTAAGCGTTTTATACGGAATTTCACATAAAAAAGTGAGATTGTTTATTTGATGATATTATTAACTTTTAAATGCATAGATCGACTTTAAATACTTCTCTTTAAAGAGTCCTAGGCTTAAATTAGCCAAATTTACATTATTTAAGGTTCAAGGTCACCGATTGAAATAACGGTGTGACGGCCATTTTGTTGACGTTGGATTACTTCTGACGACTAATTGAAGCGATCTGTGAGTTTAAAACGCGAGATTTTGCGTTAGATAAAAAGCGCACCGCAACAGGTGGATTTCGGTAGTTATAGGATATTTATCGATTCGACGCGATAAACGTGTTCATTTCGTTCCTAGAAACCTTCCTGGGCGATCAGAAGCGCGAAATTCCTTTTATTTAAACTTTTGATTTTTTCAAGGTCATTTGCTCAATTATGTACTTAGCGTTAATTTTTGAGTTTGACAATCTCTTTTAGACCTTGTAGAAGCTAGCCGTGAGATTCGATGAGCGAATTTCACGTTATTACAAGTTTTGACCTTGGTAATTAATAATTTTAATTAACCGTAATTACGGTAATTGCGGATTATATTCAGGTTCAGGGAGCTTCAAGAAGCTCAAATATAACTTTGATTTCATTAAAAGATGCCTATTTCAAAGTCAAGGTCACAAGGTGTAATAATCATAATTAATGATATTTATGCGTATTTTTCACTTTTTTTCATTAAAAGAAGTCCAACGAATCGTTACTCGACCATTTAAACTCATTCTTTAAAGATTTTATCTTTTTGGGTAATTATTGATTTTCCAGCGTGAATTTACATAGGAGAAGCCTTGTACGGCACCGCGAGATTATATTCGCTATTTAAAAGTTTATAAGCACGACTGGTTAATTATTTTTCTCATTTGTCGTATTTCGATATTTAAATTATTTTATATTTTCCATTATTCAGTGCGAGCACCTGACGATTCATTGAATTTATTCCAGAGGCAATGTTATGCTTCTGTGAAACGAAAGCCGTAGTCTTTCGTTAATTTATTCCTCTGACGAATTTTATTCGTTTAATTAAAGAATCGTGCAATGTGTAATTACATAAAGGTATATACATTGCAGGATTCAATTTATTTCATTTTCCTTTTTCCGGATAAGATAAGGTAAATATTCAGAAGGCATGTAGTCGCGAGTCTTTATTTATTTATTAAAGATTTCAGTTTTGCGTAGTTTGGTAATTTGATATTCTTCGAAGTAACGGTTTTTCTTGTTCAGACTGGTCGACTACATGAGCGAGTGAGATAGCGAGATCGCGCGACGGTACCATCTTCTGATTGGCCCGAGGCGCGGTAGTGGGGAAGGCACTTCCCGAATCTTATATAGGGAAGCGCAGAGCGAGCTCGTGGAGTTTGCTGCGAACTTTCTTAGCGAAAGGATGTTCGAGATCGTCGCGAATAATTCGTCGTGTGCGTTGAAAGCTTTCGTTGCAGAGTCGTGCGAAAGATACTTTGCGTAACGCGATACGCGTAAATCGATTTTGTAAACGCAGCGAATATCCCGGATCACTGCATTGTCGTGATTACGTTATCTTTTCCAAATCTATATTGTGCGTGTGTGAATTAGATGAAAATATACTCTGTGTTATTATTAAATTAATTCACGAGTGACATTCATTCAAAGACCTTTCCTTTTCGTAATTATCTTCGATAACTTCGTGCGTAATCGACAACGACGAAGGAAGAATCCAGACAGGAAGGAAGGCATCCCAGGAATTTCTGCAAGGTCATTCCATTTCCGTTCTACGTAATCGGTGAAAACGTAGTGGCGACCGTGATTCCGCAGCGAAGTAGTAAGTCTCTTTGTGATTAACATTACGTGTTCGGTCACAACCTCACCGTTGACCCTTCTCTCTCGAGGCTTCTCGCCGTCACTCCAAGGTCGGAACAAGTGCCAGGAATCGTCAAAAGGTTCCATTAATGCCGCGACAAGTATTCAGACGTGCGGTGGTTATCGAGGACGATCTACGAGTGCTCCCGAATTTTCGCTCGATCGCGGAATCGGTTGCGCACCCCACCCCGGGCGTACGCAGCCGCTCGACGCTATCGCGCGGACCAATTAGGGGCGAGCCCGCAAGCTCGCGGCGGATCCTTGCACAGGGCCGACAATCCTGCTCCCGCAGGGCGCTCCAAGTTTTCTGCGTGCACGGTAATTTCGCCGGGATCCTTCCCGGTCGGGCGAGACGCTAACGTCCCCGCGCTTCTCGTTCTGTCCGGGAATGGTGGCCATCCATCCCGGAATCCCTTTTACAGGCGAGGAGGGCAGGCGAAGTTCATTTCGCCCCGGAGTCCCGGGGCCCTGCCTCTATAAACCCGTCCGTCGCCGTATTACGTGCCGCGCGAGCTTCCTTCCGCGCTCCCCTGCGCCCGCCGGCCTGCGAGTTTCGCCGTGGTCCGTCCGCGTTAATCGATAAGTCGCTCGATTTCTTCCGGTCGATCCTGCACTCCACAATCCGCTCCTCAGGAACTCCGGTCTCAGCTCGGTGAGGCGCCACGCAATTTTACAAAATACAAAAAAAAGGATTAGAGTACGGAAACGCAATTACAATTATGCCCCTGGAGATCTCTCGCTCTGACTCGGTAAATCGTCCTCGGGCGCGAATGATCGAAATCCCGCGCCTTGTGACGGCGGCAGGGCGCTGCCACGATGCAGCGAAACTGCAACGTCACAATGTATATACATGCCTATATAGCTGAAAATAATATAAATAAATTCACAGAAGTCTGTTTTTTTATTGAATACCGGACATTAATATTAATATTTTTTACTTTCGATGTTTGGTACAGGCCGAAGAATTTGCAGACAGGTTTTATTATCAATGGTAAATCGTCGGTGAACTTATCTGTAATCCAAGATTCATCGCAAGCCTCTCCCTCTCCTTCTCCTTCTTCGACTACAGCGACTTCTCAAATTGTGTCATGCCAGACTGCTACTCCGACAAGATTTACAGTTCATCGGGAAGAGCCTGCGCGAATACATGAGACTGCTTGTGAACTCGAGACCGAACTGAACAATATCGTAACATTCGATGACGTGGTTCGAATCATGGTATCCTACGATATGGGTTGGAGTAAAAAGGGTGCCGGCCGAAGCTGTGACAGCTTAAATGGTTTCGGAGCAATTATTGGGGTCAAGACAGGTCTAGTACTTGACTATGCTAGCTGCAATCGGAAATGCAAACGATGTGACATGGGACACGATCCGAGAAACCATGATTGTCGGAAGAATTTTTGGGGTTCTGCAAAAGCCATGGAACCTTCACGTTGCTCAAAATCTTGTGAACAACAGCACAATTCTGAAATCCCAGAATGTTGAGGTCGGTGTTCTGATCGGCGACGACGACAGCTCAACGATTGCAGCTTGCCGAGCTACGAGTTCCCATCCTATAGTGAAATTCTCGGATACAAATCACGCTGCGGGTGGAGTCACAAAAAAATTGTATAAAATAGCAAATAAACGTAAACACGAAGAACTTACAAAAGATGGAATCGTATATTTGCATCGTTGCTTTACGTACGCCATGACGACCAATAAAGGGAACGGTGCAGCTATGGCTCGGGATATTCAGTGTATACCGTATCACGCTTTTAACAATCATAGCAAATGCGGCAGGTGGTGTGGATTTGTCAAAGATCCAGAGAACTATGACCATACGATTATTTCAGGAGGTTTTCACGATAAGGAATTATTCAAAGCTTTGAAAGATATTTTCGATCGTTTGGCGGCAAATGCTCGTAAGTTTTTGCCGGAGCTTCTAGCAACGTGAATGAGAGCCTGAACGCAAGTATGGCTAGCAAAGTTCCGAAGTCAAGATGTTATAGTCTCACCGCTTCTTCAGACTATCGTTTTGCCAGCACGATTGCACAGAAAAACGAAGGCGAGCATTTCATTGAAAACGTTTATAAATCTGCGGCCACGTCACCCGGAAAACACCGTTACAGATATGCGCAAAGAGTTCAGAGGACTGTAATTGAAAGGCGACGTCGAATACTGAGTCCAGAGTACAAAAAGAAACGATTAGCTTTAAAGAAGGCCAGAACGGCTCTGCGCCGCAGAAGGGAAGATCGAGAGGGTGTAACTTACCAACAAATTGTATACTCTATTAGATGCACCTAATACGGAAATGAATAATAATGTCATAGATCATACGAATTTCGATCTAGAGTTTGACGACGAGCAATATCAATCTATAGTTTTCCTCGATCTGGAAACGTCAGGTCTCAGCAAAGACTGTGATATTCTGCAAATCGCAGCAAAATGTGGTAAATTAACATTTGCCACGTATATAAATCCAAAGAAGCCGATATCAGCAGTTGTCACCGAAGCAAATGGTCTCACTGATTGCCAAGGAGTTTTAATGTATTACGGATTAACCACAGTGCCTCTCAGGCTTGCGATAAGCAATTTGCAGCAATGGTGGGCATCGCTCGGCAAACCGTGTTACATCGCTACCCATAATCTCAGCTTCGATGGACCGAGACTTTTCAATGCCATGTTACTTGTTCCTAGCACGATGAGTTTCGAGATGTTGTATGTGGATTTATAGACACTCTTACCGTGATTAGAAGGCTCACTGGTAGAAAACGCAAAGGCGAATGTACTATGGCTGGCTTAGCAGAATGGCAAAAAGTTTCGACCGCTGGTGCTCACAACGCAGAGAACGATGTAAATATATTTCTAAAAATCCTCCTATTAGCGAAAATAACTCGTAAAAATCTTGTCGAAAGTGCAAAGTCGTGGAAAGAACAAACAAACATATGGAGTAAGAGGGAATGCACCAGACGTTTTCTAAACGACTTGATCCTATTAAAAAATGTAGTTGGCGAAACTATCCGTAAAAAAATGGCCTGTGTCTCAATAAACGTTAACACTTTACAGAGTGTATTTCGCGAAACAGGGGCGGCTGGTATTATCCAGCTTCTTAGTCGTAAGTTGAATGGAAAGCCAATAGTAACTAATCATAAGTCTTCGCTCGAAAAAAATTAACAAATGGATACAAGATAGTTTAATCGAAGAAAAGTAAACTAGTCAGCACATCCTCTTCGTCAAAACATATTTTTTGCTATGTTTGCAAAAATGTGCAATTATTGATATTTAAAGAATAGATAGATATTTATTTCTACATGAACGTTACGTTACTTGGTTTGTAAAAGTAGAATATTTATTGCAATTATTGATATTATTTCTACATGAACGTTACGTTACTTGATTTGTAAAAATAAAATATTTGTGTTGCAATTACAGATTTATGCATTTATCTTGTTTTTCTTTTCACCTTGTTTCAAAAATGCTGAGATGTTTTGATATTTCAAAAATCAAATTACTACAGCTACTTATTCTAGAAGGATATATATCGTAGACATTTCTAGCCAAAAGTGAGATTATGTGAGAATTTCGTGTATTTTTGTAATAGGATAAAAATCTGAATTTGTTTAATAAATTATCAGAAAACTGTTTTTTGTTAGATTTTTTCATATTAAGATGTATTCCAATTTATAAATTTTTAACTCTACTTTTGGTTGTAATTGTTTATCAATTAAAATAAAATAAATAAATTTTTCTTGTAAAAAAACTTGGCGCTGCTTTTTGACTCCTGCTGCATACTTCCCTAAATTGCTTTTTTATTTAATTAAAATTTTTGTGCTTTATTAAATTCAATCAAAATTTTAGTACTTTATTAAATTCAAGGTCTAGCAGCGCCAAGTTTTTTTTACAAAAAAAATTTATTTATTTTATTTTAATTGAATATTTTTATTTTGTACTGTTACCTCTTTAATTCTTTGTAATTAAAATAATTTTTTGTAATATTATAATTTTGTTAAAAAAATTAAAGCTTGGGTTGGAATGAAAAGATCCTTGAATGGGAATACAAAGATACGTACTACTTGATTTTATTTTTTAAAAGTAGTTGCGCAACAATCATTTTTTAAAGTATATATATTCTCTTTGCAATAGTGATGGGCGATCTCGATTCGATTTTCAGAAAATCGATCTTTTTTCTCCCAAAATCGAGTTTTTTAAATCGATTCTTTTCTGTTCGATTTTTGTATGAATCGATTCTTTTAATAGAGAATCGATTTTCGATCCATATGTGTATTGTTATTCTTTGAACAGTTTTTACTAGAAACTCTAAAACACCTATGAGCGGAAAAGCTGTGCGTTCATTGGATATTGCGCGACGTTATTGCGCAGGTCTACCGAGGCCCAGCCAGATAGAGGCGCCTGGCGTTAGGCGACAGCAAATCTGCAAGTCATATAATTTATGATTAACGGTTGTCGGTTACGTGTTACGTGAATACTGTGAAGTGAATAGTAAGACTGCGAGATTGTGCCGATTGTGGCTCTAAAAAGATATAATAAGAAGAATTTGTTGCAATTGTTGCAAAGGCTCCTTCCTCTTATCTCCTACCGCGTTTTTGTGACAAAAACTGTGAGTAGTTGAGTACTGTAGTACTGTAGACGATATACAACATATTCAGTCACGTGCCGATGATAGATCGGTATATTTTGAGACGCTGAGGAACGCCACGGATTTTTTTGACAGGTAAAATTCTAATATTTTGACGCTCGCAATTAGTTTCGTGAAATGATAGAACAACATTGATATATTTTACGCAGGATTATCACTGTCCCGTCAACTACGACGAGTCCGAATATTACGTAAACATTCTGTCACGCCGGAATCGAGCGGATCGCAATATCGAGCTGTGCCGAGAGTGCCGAGACTGCCGAGCATTTTCACGATCGCCGCTATCAACGATCCCCGTGGTTGAAATTGTTAAAAATATCCTGGTTTTCCACGCCAGCCTTCGAAACTTACTGTACTGTACTAGTGTACTGCTGTACTGTGACAAACTTAATTGAAATATTGAAAACTGACTTTGACAGCTTCGACTTAACCTGCATAGTTCATGCTGCATATTAGTGCATATTTGATAGAGGTTAAGAAACGTTGTGTTATATAGCTCCGGGGCGGAGCTGAAGCTGCTGAAAGCACTAATTTTCTCTCATCCGAGAAAACTA
The DNA here is from genome assembly GCA_030770225.1 of Temnothorax unifasciatus. Taxonomy (NCBI): domain Eukaryota; kingdom Metazoa; phylum Arthropoda; class Insecta; order Hymenoptera; family Formicidae; genus Temnothorax; species Temnothorax unifasciatus. The sequence continues at coordinate 28,539 of JASTWK010000554.1, forward strand.
ATCTCAAAAAAAAAAAAAAATTACTGCATATTTGCATAAGGTAAAATAATTTAATTTTTACAATAATTTAAGAAAGAGCATAGGTACCTTAGTTTCCTTCGAATTGTAACAAATTATTAATCTCTACATTATCTACAATAGAATTCAACTTTAATTATTTGCAATATTATTTTGTTTGCTTGAGAATCTGATATCAAATGCATATTGTGCATATTGTGCATAATATATTATCAAAACATTCTTATATTAAATATTTTATATTTTATATGAGAATTGAGAATATTGAGAATACTAGACTGGGAATCTGTAACTAAAAACTTTTAGAACAGTGTTCTACATTTCTACAATGCACATTTAATACTAAATATGACTATTGAATATCTGATTCTGTTCTGAGTTCTGACTTTTGTTTATTTGAAGGTCACAGATAAGGAGATTAAGAATCAAGAAAATAAATTTAGAGATAAAAGTGTGATTGAAATATAAATCCTTTGATACCCTATTATCCTATACCAGACCTATACTATATCTATTTCTAGTTTCTAAACTTTATTTGCAGAAGAATATATAGGGAAATACAAGTAAGCAAGCAATAGAAAATTTTTCTATTAATAAGCAACACTTTTTACTTTTTATTTTACCTTTAACTTTTAACTGCAAGCAACACAAAATGTCCTGTGATCATCCTGCATGTACTCAAGGCCTCAAAGGCCAATTTTTATAGAACGGTATTCAATTCACACTTCACCAGTTCACCTTCACAGTTCACAGTCTAATCTTATATTTCAGATTGTCTTAAGTTTATCTTCAGATACTGTAGATCGTTTTTATTGGCTGCGGCAAATCTGAAGTTGAACTTAAGACAATCTTAAATATAAGATCTGACTAAGATGTTTTAAAGCATGCTCCAGAACATTCTGGATGATTTTGGGTTGTCTTGTGCTATCCAGGTTCAAGAGCCAATCGAAATAAGCAGATAAATTTGCATAGCTGCAGCATAACCATACACATGAAGAAAATTATTCAATCGCATTGTATACGCGCATTTTTAAGATAATTTTCTTTACACATATAGTTAATGTTAATATGGTTATGGTTATGCAGCTATACAAATTTGTCCGGATAGATCCTAATTATGTAGTATGTATGTACAGACGGCGTCATTAATGCTTTCCTAGCTGTGTTCTGGGCATTTCTATAGTGCACGTTACATGTACTATGCCTTCAGGTGGAAGGCATTAATGACGCCGTACCTAATACCTAATGTGATTATATCATTTTTGTATATTATTTTGTAATTTATAGTGTCCTTAAAAACTAAAAGTATGGTTTGGGATTATTTTATTCGGACTGAGAATGGTGGCATATGTACATTATGTAACCAGACCGTAAGGAGTGGTGGAAATACAACCAATTTAAGAAATCATATAAATAGAAAGCACGAAACTATCAGCATTACGAAGTCGAACAATGTACATAATAAAAGGAAACAAGAAGAACAACACGAACATGTAATTTTTAATTATAAACAAAACTCTTTAGTAAATCAAGTCTTTATTATTTGTATTTGTTAATATTAATATATATATAAATTTTAGAGAAAGAGAAAGGAATATATATATATATATATATATATAATTTTAGAGAAAAAGAAAGGATTATGTTAACGATGACAAGGATGATCCTGATGAGGACGACCCTGCTTATTCTAATGATAATATTGATATTGATACTATTGATAGTAATGATTCTGATAAAGATAAGAATATAATATCAATACCATCTCCATCTCCATCATGTTCTTCCAGTTCTTCAAAATCTCTAAGCGTAAAAAAACTAAAAAATGAATCAATTGGAACAAAAACAGTAAAACTTATTCAACCTCGAATTGACAAAACCCTGCTAAATGTGAAAGCATTTGAAGGTAAGAAAATAAATTATTTTATATTATTTTTCTATTATTAAATAACATATAAACATATAATACTTTAGAATCTTTTTGCATGAAACTTATATCTCAATATTTATCCAACATATTTTAGAGATGTACTTGATAATTTAACAGTTGTACCTGTTTTTATTTCTATTCATAATAAAAAATTAAACATAAGATTAAAATATGAATAAGATATATACATATTTACATATATATACATACCAGCATATGTATATTATGTATTATGTATAAGTTACACATAATACATGTATAAATTATATTTAAGGCTCCTGTTCACTCACTGCAGCTATCTTGGATTGATGACGTCAGAAGCGAGAAAATCATGAAAATATATCATAAAAATTCTTGCGATTTACACTAAAATAAAAATGCTTTTTAATAAAATACCATCTGTAAACGATAAAATAGATTTGTAAAATACACCGAAAATTCCCCTTTTATATAAGTAATCCACATTTGTCGAAGTGAATGTTGCCTAATCAAGAACGAAAACAAGTCGTTTGACAGCTGCCGAGTTGAAATAAGTATTTGCTTGCACATATTAAATCACAATAAAGTGGATATCTTCGGTATATTTTAACACTATCACAATAATTTTAAATGTAAAAACACTGCACTAAAATGAAGAATAACGCTGTAAATCGCAAGAATAATTTTGCTTTGACGTATCATTTTTCACGTCTTATAGTTCACAGTTTTGCCAAGTGTGACGCTGTCATGTGAAAACGCGGAGTTGGCTCACGAGTTAGCAGGAGCCTTAACTAAGGTCAAATTATATTTACATTTATTTGTAATTTGTATTTGTAATATTTATATTACAGAGGGAGGTGTAAAAAGTGGTAAAATAACGAACGGAATTATATACATGATCTCAAAAGACATTTTACCTTTCAATACAGTGGAGAAAGAAGGTTTCCTTTATTTAATGAAAGTAACTGCGCCTTTGTATAAAGTTCCATCAAGAAAAACAATAACAAAGTTAATAGAAGAAAAATATAATGTTCTTTCAAATATAATAAAAACTAAGTTATCTAGTATTGATAACTTATGTCTCACAACAGATGTATGGACGGATGTTATCAATACTAAAAGCTATTTGGGAGTGACAGCACATTTTATTTTAACCCTTTGAAGCATACATTTTTCTTTACACGGAAAACAGCTGAAATTTGTTACTCGGGGGTTTTCGGGGTTGCTGATCACGAATATGACCTCAGATTTTCAAAATTCAAAATGGCGGATCCAATATGGCGGACCGAATTTGTAAAAAGTTTCTTGCTCAAGTTGAAATTTGTCACTCGGGGGTTTTCGGGGTCGCTGATCACGAATATGACCTCAGATTTTCAAAATTCAAAATGGCGGATTCAATATGGCGGACCAAATTCGTAAAAAGTTTCTTGCTCAAGTTGAAATTTGTCACTCGGGGATTTTCGGGGTCGCTGATCACAAATATGACCTCAGATTTTCAAAATTCAAAATGGCAAATCCAATATGGCGGACCGAATTCGTAAAAAGTTTAACCCCCAAGTAACAAATTTCAGCTTGAACAAAAAGCTTTTTACAAATTTGGTCCGCCATATTGGATCCGCCATTTTGAATTTTGAAAATCTGAGGTCATATTCGTGATCAGCGACCCCGAAAACCCCCGAGTGACAAATTTCAGCTTGATCAAGAAACTTTTTACGAATTCGGTCCGCCATATTAAATCCGCCATTTTGAATTTTGAAAATCTGAGGTTATATTCGTGATCAGCGACCCCAAAAACCCCTATGTATGATATTATACATAAATTCGGTAAATACTTTTCCTAATAATGAATTTTTCGCTTAAAAAGTGATATTTTTTAGCATTTGTTTATTGATATCAACAAATTCGGTGACAATATTCAGCAATTGCGTGTAATTTTAGATTCTCTGACATGTTACGATATTGAAATTACAAAAAAACCCGAAAAAATCGATTAAAAACTGGCTTAAAAACGGAATAAATGGTGGTAATCTAGGTGGGATAGATTCTATCCCGCCATGCCGCAAAGGGTTAACTGGCATATCAACAACTAAGATATCGATAGCTAAACAGCAGTATAAAGTAATGAATACTATATTTCATCAGGGTACATCTATTGAAGATGGTCATTATACAAGTATGTGTAGAGAAAGGACATTTTGGATTGAATTTGATGATGGAAAAATTATAGAAAATAAACGATGGCCTACAGGTGCTAAAGGTATTTATATATTATTTTTGGAAAAAGTTGGTAAGAAATAATTTATACAAGCAACATAATATAGATGCAATATAGGTATATATATATATATATATATATATACTTAGTATCAAATATTTTCTGTTGTATTCTTCTATTATAATACGTATATTTTTAGGACAGAGTTATGTGAGTATTTTTATTTCCTTTTTTAATAAATAAATAACAAATTTTTTCTTTGTGACATATTCTTTGTGACATATTCTTATTTTGATACATCTTTATTCTAAAAATATCTAATATTTTTTTCAGATTATCTATACAGTCGTTCAACCTGTTTTTTACTCCCAACTTCTGCCAGCCGAACGAGGGAATATTTCCCTATTTCTTTTACCTCTTTATGAGTTTGTAAAGTTGCTTCATAACATTTTTGAAAATTCTAACATTCTACGGAGTTAGAGGGAGTTAGACAGAGAGGTAAGAATAAGAGTAAGAATAACTTAACTAATTAAATTGATTTTATATCTATTTTTGAGCTATTATGCTTTTATTTATATCTTTTTAAGCAAAATTAAAAGAACTGCTACTTTTAAAGTCTACACATATACTTAATTTCTCCAAAATTAGTCCTTTTTTTTATTTGATATATTCTTTGTTCAAAATTATTCTGTTACATATTCTTATTTTGATACATCCTTATTCTAAAAATATCTAATATTTTTTTCAGATTATCTATACAGTCGTTCAACCTGTTTTTTACTCCCAACTTCTGCCAGCCGAACGAGGGAATATTTCCCTATTTCTTTTACCTCTTTATAAGTTTGTAAAGTTGCTTCATAACATTTTTGAAAATTCTAACATTCTACGGAGTTAGAGGGAGTTAGACAGAGAGGTAAGAATAAGAGTAAGAATAACTTAACTAATTAAATTGATTTTATATCTATTTTTGAGCTATTATGCTTTTATTTATATCTTTTTAAGCAAAATTAAACGAACTGCTACTTTTAAAGTCTACACATATACTTAATTTTTGTTTTGTTATCTACTTTGGTGTTTTTTCTTTTGTACTTTTTATTGTTGGAATATTAATTTTTACATTTACAATTTTGCAATAAAAAGTAAGGGTTTCTATTTGGAAAAGTAAAGTTAATTTTGAAATAATATTCTGACTTTAACTCAAGATGAAATAAAGGTCAACATCATATAACCTCCTTAATGCTCAACAACTTTTTGTCTGAACATATTTTTTATTCAACCCAACTCTGCAAAAATAAAAAAGTGATAAATTAAACTAGGATACCTTGTGTGTGTGTATGTGTGTGTATGTATATGCGTGTGTGTACGTATATGCGTACGTGTATATGTACGTATATGCGTATATGCGTATGCATATGGACAAGTATCCTATTTTTTTTTTAATAGAGCTATTTGAATGTACAGTTGCAAAATTTTTGTTAAGAAAAAACATTATATATTGTTTTAATATTAATTGTCTAAATAACACATTTGTTATAGTTCAAATTTTTGAAAAATCCACTGTTAGCATCAAGTATATTTTGTGTGAGATTGTCAAAATTAAATTTTAATTTTGAGTAGAATACATGTTTATATAAATCTTTTTTCTTAGAATGACATATGACTTAAAATATATAATGATCTTTCTTCTTAGGATATACTGTATGCAGTATATCTTAATAATTATGGAATATATATGTATGAACCACTAACTTTTTGCATAAGATATTTATCTCTAAGATATTTCAATTTATATTATTTTTATTTTCATTATTTTAAATAACTATATAAACTATTTTTTTATGTAATATTTTATTCGCAAGTTATAATATATGGTGGAAATATTTTCATTGTTAACATTTATTCGCAAGTTGTAATATATGATAAAAATATTTTCATTGTTAGTAATTTATGATTAAAATCTTTTTATAATAATATGTATAATTCTACATATAATCAAATTTTTGTTATTTATATGAAACTAATAATTATATATTTTAATTACAGGTTTACAATGGCTGTTTAGCAACCACTTAAGAGGATTGAAGACTACCTCTACTAAATACTTCCTGTTTGATATTGTGTTTATTTACTGTATTTATTTATTAAGTTTACTGTATTTGTTTGTATTTTCCGTGATTATTATTTCTCTCTCTAATATTATGTTTAATCTTTTATATATTATTGTACTTAATATTATAACAATAATATTGTAATTATATTTTAATATTGTATTATATTATAATATTATAATTTTATATGTATGTATAGTAACTTAATAAAATAACTACACTATTGCTGCTGTTGTTGATAATAATGATGATGATGATGATAACGATGATGATGATGACGATGATGATGATGATGATGATGATGATGATGATGATGATGATGATGATGATGATGATGATATAATGATGATGATGATGATGATCATGATTATTGTGAATATGATGATGATGATAATGATATTGATAATTGTACTTTTTCATTAAATTTGCTAAAATAAAGAATAATATAAAATAAAAGATCTATACATTATATTCGTTTTATTTAAATTAAAAAATAATATAAAATAAAGCTATATAATTTATATTTTTTTTATTTACAAATAATATTGTTACAGAACTACTAGAGGAATTATTTCCATGAGTTATTTATATTGAGATATAATAATTATCATTAATAAAAGTATTATTTATTACAATAATTATTTAATACATTTAATTTATATTTTTTAAAATTTATATTTAATAATTTATTTTTTAATTATCTGAAAAAAATGCCTAGACGTAAAATACATCGTAATATAGAAGAGGAAGAGGAATTTCAACAAAGACGTCGTGAAAAAAATGCAGAGAATCAACGTCGTCGGCGTGAAATTCAAAGGGCGTTAGTTAATTGTAGTAATAATGTTGTAAACATATTGCAAGAAAATTCTACGTGTGATAATATAGTTGAATATTATATTGGTTCTATGGATGTGTCTTGCATTCATTGTAGTGCAAAACATTTTGCAGCTGAAAAGATTTCTAACAGAGGAAATTCATTTCATGATTGCTGTAATCATGGTGCAGTATATCTTGAACCATTGCCTGAAATCCCTCAATTTCTTCGATCTTTATTTGATGGTAGTAATGTAAAATCAATTAATTTTTTTAATCGTATTCGTAGTTATAATAGTTCATTTTCTTTTGCATCATTTAATGCAAATTTAATTAATTTCCAAGAAAGACGTCCTGGCCCGTATTGTTTTAAAATCCAAGGGCAAATTTATTATCAAGTTAACACAGCATTACAGTGCTGCGCAAAATGAAAGTCCAACTTATGGACAACTTTTTATTGTTGATTCAAATGAAGCAATAGAACATCGTCTTAATCAAAATTCAAATTTAGATCTTGATATTGTAACAAATCTTGAAAATTTAATGCGAGAATGTAATATATTCGCACAATCATATCAAATGATGGCTGAAGAGCTAGAAAATCAACAACGATTAGAAATTGAATCTGGTGATTTATCAGAGTTACAATTATTATTTACATTAAAACCAGGGATGGATCGACGTAGATATAATGCTCAAAGAACAAATGAAGTTGCCGCAATTTTTAAAACAACTTCTGAAGGAGAAATTCCTGATTCCTACGTTACCATACGTAATAGAAATACTAAAATTTTACAACAAGTTAGTATTATGGATCCAAATGTAGAACCTTGGATATATCCATTGTTTTATCCATATGGAACTAGAGGATGGCATCGTAATTTAAGGAAATTAAATAGTAATAAAAGAATAACTAGAGGACAGTATATTAAATATCGTATGGCGGTTCGTAATGAATTTAATGTTTTCTTATTAGGACGTCGTTTATTTCAACAATGGCTTGTAGATAATTATGTAAAAATTGAAAAGGATAGAATAGATTATTGTAAAGCTCATCAAAAAGAATTACGTGTTGAAACATATCAGGGTTTAGTAGATTATATGCAAAATATGGCAAATAATGTAAATGGTCGTGTGGGAAAAATGGTTGTACTTCCTTCTACGTTTATTGGATCTCCACGTAATATGTTACAAAATTATCAAGATGCAATGTCAATTGTAAATAAATTTGGTAAACCTGATCTTTTTATCACAATGACATGTAATCCGAAATGGCGTGAGATTGAAGAAAATCTTCTTCCTCAACAACAAGCTTCTGATAGACCTGATATTTGTGCTCGAGTTTTTAATATTAAGAAGGATTATTTAATCGACTTAATCGTTAAGCAAAAATTTTTTGGTGAGATAGCAGCATTTGTATACGTTATTGAATTTCAAAAACGTGGTTTACCTCATGTTCATATATTAATTACTCTAAAGCAGAATTTTAAAATAACAACTCCTCAAGTTGTAGATAAATATATTTCTGCTGAAATTCCTGATCCAAATAAGAACCGTGAATTGCATGATATAATTATGAGACATATGATTCATGGACCTTGTGGTGACTGGTGTTTGGTTAATGGTAAATGTTCAAAACATTATCCCAAATTATTTCTCGAAGAAACTAGGATGGATGAAGATGCTTATCCTTATTATCGTAGACGAGATGTTGGTAATACTTTTGAACGTCCTGGTGGATATATAGTTGATAATCGTCATGTTGTTCCATATTGTCCTAAATTATCAATTTTATTTAATTGTCATATAAATGTTGAGATAGTTTCAAGTATTAAATCAGTTAAATATCTTTACAAGTATATTTATAAAGGTCATGACGCTGCTGCTATAACAATTGAACCAGTGACAGAAAATATAGTTTTAGATCATAATGAGATACACAATTATATTGAAGCTCGTTATGTAGGACCAGTAGAAGCAAGCTGGCGTATTCTTGAAAAAAAATTACAAGATAAAAGTCATGCTGTAATACGTTTGCCTGTTCACTTACCTAATGAACAAAACATAACTATTGAAAATGAATGCAATGAAGATGCAATTTCTTCTGCTTTAAATCAAGTTACTATGTTAATAGACTATTTTGCACTAAATTTGCGTGATAATGAAGCAAAAAATTATTTATATACAGAAATTCCATGTCATTATACATTTAAAAAAGAAAAGTTAATGGTCAAAATGTTTCACGTTGGGTTAAACGTAGTAGTCATTTTAATTGTATAGGACGAATGTATTCCATTAGTCCAACTCAAATAGAATTATTTCATTTACGATTATTGTTACTCACTGTTAAGGGAGCTATAAGTTTTGAAGATCTAAGGACTATTAATGGACAAAATTATCAAACATTTACAGCTACATGTTTAGCTTTAGGTTTGATTGAAGATGATGATGAATGGATACGAGCTATGGATGAAGCTGTTAAGTGGATGATGCCACGACAACTTCGTAGATTATTTGTACGAATTTTACTACATTGTCAACCATTATATCCAGAAGAACTTTGGGAAAGATTTAAAATAGCGATGTCGGAAGATTACTCGCGACATATTGGTATATTACAAGGACAAAGAAAAGCATATATTACAATTAACGCTATGCTTCGCGCTGAAGGTAAAAGTCTTGCTGACTTTCCACAAATGGAACAATTGATAGACAATGTTGAAGAGGAAGATTATATGACACTTGATCAAATTACAGAAATTGGTACGAGACAGTATAGTCAATTAAATAATGAGCAAAAAGAAATAGTTGATACTGTGTTAAACAGATTAGATGATAATAATAATAGAAATTGCTTTTATATTGATGGTCCTGGTGGAACGGGTGAAACGTTTGTATATACAACTATTTATTATTTAGCCAAAATTAGAAGTAAACATGTATGTACTATGGCTTTTACAGGGATTGCAGCAACATTACTTCCTGAAGGAAAAACAGTTCATAAAACATTTGGCTTGCCAGTTCCGTTACTTAATGATTCGTCATCCGTTATTAAAATTCAATCAAAAGAAGCTAAATATTTAAAAGAAATAGATATTTTTATTTGGGATGAAGCGCCTATGGCACCTCGATACGCTTTAGAAATAGTAGATCGAACATTGCGTGATATTATGAATAACGATTTACCTTTTGGTGGAAAAATTATCGTATTAGGTGGTGATTTTAGACAACTTCTTCCGATCAAGATACGAAGTACTCGAAGTGAAATAGTGAATCTTTCTATTAAGTTTAGCTATACCTGGAATATTTTTTAAATTTTTCTTTAACGCAAAATATGCGAGTTTTTCCAGAAGAAATTGAATTTGCTAAATTTCTATTGGATATGGGTAATGGTATATTAAATGATTCTGAAGATAATATGGAAGTTCCTGAATGTTGTGTAGCACCAATTGATTCAGATATTGTAGCAGACATATATGGCGATGTAATTCGTAAAAAAGAATTTGATAAAATAGCTAAAAGAGCGATACTCTCTGCAAGAAATGTCGATGTAGACGAAATTAATAAACAAGTTGTTGAATTATTAGATGTAAGTGGCGAGCGAATTTATACAAGTGTAGATAGTGCTGTAAATTGTAATGATAATGATGATATTGTTGAGTCTTTATTACCAGAATATTTAAATAGCCTTTCTCCAGCATGTCTTTCTCCTCACGAGTTGCGTTTAAGACCAAATTGTATTGTTATGTTGATTAGAAATCTTAGCATTAATGAAGGTCTTTGTAATGGTACTAGATTAATAGTTCTTGAGCTTGAAAATAATTTATTAAAATGCAAGATTTTGACAGGTGACAAAGCAGATGATATTGTTTTCTTAAATCGTATAACACTGTATTGTGAAAACGTATATCCTTTTACCTTTAAAAGAAGACAATTTCCAATAAAATTAGCTTTTGCTATGACAATTAACAAATCTCAAGGACAGACGTTTGACAAAGTAGGAGTTGATCTTCGTAAAGATGTTTTTAATCACGGGCAACTTTATGTTGCTTTTTCACGAGTACGTTCTTGGGAGTCATTGAAAGTTTATCTTGGTAATCAAAGAGAAAATAGATATGTTAAAAATCACGTATATAAAGAAATATATATTTAATTACATGGTAAATAACATTTTGCTAAACAAGTGCAAATATCATTTCCAAATATTTTTGGCTGCTGAGCACAAATTGGTTATCTAAATTTTTCTATTACATTTCAATAAAGAAAGGGATATAATGAGCTAGAAAGGATAATTTTCAGAGATTTTATGATGTTGTAGGTTTGCTAGAAAATTTTAAATTTCATTATTTTAAATTTTATTATATCATGCAAAAGTACTTATAAATTTTAAGGGAGGACACCACTGTAAAATTTTCAAACAATCGATTTTTTGGAAACACTTTTAAAAAATTGTTTGAACCTTCAAAAAGTACGATGCATATTCGTTTATAGCTGAAAAAAGTTTTTTAAATGGTTTTCGAGTTATTTTTTAGGGGCGTCTCCGAGCGCTGAAAAGCGCCTTTGGCGATGCGACGCAAGCGTAGACGCAGTTCTCGATTCTGTGAGTTTATTGTGAGTTTATTATTTTTGGGGAGAAGTTACCGACTGAAATAAGTTTTATTTTCTACCAATAAATGGCATTGCATTACGAAAAAAAAAAAATTTCATCAGCTGTAGCATTTGTAAAACCGTTGACTAGACGCCGTTTGTTTTCACGTGTTTTCGGTGTGCGCGGCAGTTTCTCTCTATACTTATTGTTTGTTTACGAGTTCTTGTGTAAATTTTCTGTATATTTTGGAGCAATGCCGGGGTAAACTGTATAAACCAAGTAAAGGCTAGGTAAGAAGCATTACGTGTCAAGAATAAGGAGTAATCGACAACCAAAAAACGCCCATGCGATCGAGGGAGACGACGAGTTTGTAAGCAGCTCTGCAAAAAAATTGAAATTATCGGAAGATCAACATGATGTCAGTGTAGATGAGAATTTCGCTTACAGAATTGTGTGCCTGTTTTCAGTTTTGAGTACAATAGCAACATTAGTAAAGTGCAAAACATGCGGAGGAGACGTGCATTTCACAGAGTCGAGCGCTCGCGGTGTGGGGTTTAAAGTCGTCGTGAATTGTGAAAATTGCGAGATGGTGTATATTAATTCGTGTCCGTTAATTAAAAATGCATATGAAATAAATAGAAGGATAGTATTTGCTATGAGATTTCTTGGCATTGGATTGAATGGCGTTATAAAATGTTGTGCATTCATGGACTTACCTCGCCCTATATTTTAATCATTCTACGATAAAGTTATGAAGTCCATCGCCATTGCTACATCTGCTGTTCGCGATATTTCTATTAAGAAAGCCGGGATACAAGAAAAAGAATTGTCGATTCAAAAGGGCCAGACAGAAGGTGTTACAATGTCCGGCGACGGATCTTGGCGCAAAAAGGGATTTTCTCCTTTGTATGGTATAGTTTCGTTTATAGGATGGCATACAGGCAAAGTGCTTGATGTTATTGTTAAATCAAAATTTTGTAAGATGTACGAGTCGTGGGCATCAAAAGAAGGGACAGCCGAGTACGAGGAGTGGAAAATAAATCATGCTAATGAATGCCAGGCAAATCACGAAGGCTCCTCTGCTAAAATGGAAGTTGACGTGGCGAAAGAAATGTTCGCGCGTTCCGAAGCGCTTCACGGCATCAGATATTCCAGCTATGTTGGAGACGGGGACAGTAAAACCTTCAAGGGCATTGTACAAAGCCATTCTTAAAATTTTACAGTACAAAAAAAAAGAGTGCATTGATCATGTACAAAAGAGAATGGGCACGCGTCTCCGAGAAGTGAAGAAAAAAACAAAAGGCCTCGGAGGCAGAGGCAAATTAACAGGAAAACTAATTGACGAATTAACTATATTTTATGGTTTGGCTATCCGCAGGAATGTTGATTCCGTCGATAACATGCGAAAAGAAATTTGGGCCACATTAAAACATAAAATATCTACGAACGACAAGCCCCCAACACGACGACTGTCCAGCATATATTTAATATATTTAATATATAAAAAAATAATTCTTTTATAATATTACCTTAATATTTTTATACTTAGGTTAAGCGAATCAACATTTAATCAATGAATTAAAATTAATTTTAGAATTATATATAAAATTAATATATAATAATTTATAATATAATATAATATTTAATAAATAATATCAATATACATATAATATCCAGTAAAAATTTTTATTATTGAATATAGTTTACAATAATTAAGCTTAATAAACGGTAACTCATTTAAATCTTATAACTCAATATTATAGTATAAATAAACTTATTATAAGACAATTGTTTGACAATTATACAACAATCAAAAGTGTATTTTTATAAATTCTGTAAATCCTTTATTCTTTAAATAGAGAGATCTTGGATATCTTCATTAAAATAAGAACACCGAGAAACAACAACAGATTCTTCCTTGTAATTTTTATATTTTGTATGTATGTTCAGTAGCAGTGCAAAGAATACCAGAATTAATAAAATCAAGTTTGGGTTTGTTAAACCCAAAGAATTGTGCAAATCAATCCTTCCTGCCAGAGTCATTCTTACAATTTTTCTTGGAAAGCAACTGCAAAATATATAAATATTTATGTTTATACATTTATATTAATAATAAAATATAAGTTATTATTAATATATATGAAATGGATGATTATATTTGCTGTTTTTTAATTATTAATCATTTATTATTAATTATTTAATATATTAATTATTTAATATTGTCAGTTTGTTTGTTACTTTGCAATTTCAATTTTGAGTAAGTAATTCTGTAAAATTACAATTTAAATTATATAAAAATTTATGATTACCTTATTTGTTTTTAAGATTCATTGAGTTTTCGCTTTTTAGGGGTTTCAATTCCTTTTAATAAGAATGGTACAACATTTTTCCATTTAATTTGGTAATGTTTGTTATATCATTGCAAACAAGATAATATGGTTCATCTCCAAAAAATATAAAACATTGCATTTTAACCAAACCAACGTTTGATCAATAAATTAAAATTACATTTAAAATTACATGTAATACTAATATACATATAATAATATATTTATAACAATCTGAACATATAAGAAGCTTTACCTTTATTTTGTACAGTTCCCGTTACTTTTACTTTATCACCTTTTGTGATATTTAATTTAAGATATTCATCTTTGTTAAAGTTTATAACATGTATTTCTATTTTGTAGGTACCATCTGTGATTGATCCACAGCCAATTATTTTTTTTAACTTACTATTATGAACGTTAGCGAAATTTGTTTTAACGTATCCTTCCAATGCTGTAAGAAATATAAATTTATAATAATTGAAATTATTTTTAAGTATTTTTATTAATATAATATTATAAAATGTTTTTAATATTTTCAGAATATAAAGAAGATACGCGTATAAATATGGTTTTTGCTAATAAAACTTACAAACAAAATAATCGGATGTGTTAAACACTTCATTTAGTGGAATAGAGACAGGATCAGCGACATTGGTCTTACTCGGGTTATATTTGCCCAAATTTGTAATAACAGTATTACTCCGTATGAGTAATTCATATGGTACGTTACCATTATTAAAATTAGGGTTTTTAGGAGTCCTAGCTTGTACTCCATCCAAATGTATAATCTATCAATGTGTTTATTTTAATAATTGTATGAAGTTCAACAGAGCATTTGTATATTTTTTAAATACATGTTTTTTAAAAAAATGGTATGTAGGGGGAAGTGGGGCACATTGATACATGGGGCACATTGATACAGTCATCATATCTCTGCATGAGAACCATTTAAGAAGGTCACGTATTCATGCATATATGGCGTTATGATACACGAATTACTTAACCAAATTTCGTACGCGAGCAGTAGCCACTTGATGAATGACAGGTATAAACGTGTTTTGCGTACTCTCAGGTAAATATTTTCAAAAGTCTTTGAAGCGTGATTTTCACATTAATCTGATTAATACTAAATAAATATTTCGTCAAAAGTAAGAAACAGTATATCTCTTACTAATTTGTCGAAAATATTGACATGACTGTATTATTTTCGGCTAAGAATATATTTTATTATGTATGACGCTGTGGGGCAGATTCGTACACTGACTCGTGGAGCACTTTGATACATATCAATATGTATCTATGTAGTTTATAGTATTAAGTAAGATATTTTTATTTTATTTTAGACGAAAATGGTAAGAACGTACCAAAAAAAGACTGATAGGATCTATATTGATGAAGATGCCATAAAATTGTTAATTCCGTATAAATAAATATCTCTATATCTCTATATACAATAAACATAGCTTGTTTTAATAATAATCCAATTTATTTCTGAATAATATTAATATAGATCACTGAGAATCAGTGTCCCATGCCCGTATCAATGTGCCCCATATGCAGGGCACATTGATACAAATTTTATTTTTTACAAAAAATGTTATAACATTTCTTATTGTTAACCTACAGCAAAAAGGCAATCAAAACACGTAAGTAGAAGGACAAGCCTTTAAATTTAACCTATTACATTTATCTTAATCTATCTGCAAAGTTATTTATTTAACTCTTGAAAAAAATTGTATCAATGTGCCCCACTTTCCCCTACAAAAGTTGTAAGATTTTGACAGAGATAAATAATGGTAAAATAAATTTAAAAAAAAATAATTTTTTAAACTTACATAAAGGTTCTTATCATTTTCAAATAGAATTGTATGAATATGAATATAAATACTATGAGAAATACGACTGTTTTTGATATACAATCAAATTGGAAAGAGAAGCGCCACATATGGTCAGAGCTTAGATTTTTGGTAGTCCAATATTAAGAATTGTATAATTTTATTTACATAATATATGATGCTTCTAATTATTTTACATATAAAAGTATTAATTCTCTATCTGTATACGTTTCTTGTACTCCTGGAGTATATATGTGAGTCTGTCACATTTGAGATTATTTTTCTTTACTTGTATTTTTAAAAATCTGAAAAAACTTATAAAACGTTTGTCTACATTGTAGTTGACGATTTTATAGTTTTGATAAATATCGTTTATTTAATATTTTCTGACAGGCTTGCAAGTTTTATAGTTATAAATAGATATCGTTTTGGCTCGAATGCCGTAGACCCACTTATACAGATGGAAGGTTAAAGTAGAGTTATCACAAAATTAATAGTTTACGAAATATTTTATATTTTATTCCAGCACATTTTGGCTTGAAATATAAAGAAAATACATCCTAAACTATTAATTTTAAAGATAAAACTACTATAATATTTTTTATATGCAATATAATTATAGAAAAATCATATTTTATTTAAGAAATTAGAATTCTATTTAAAAAAGGGCAATGATTTTTATATGATCTTCAAAATTAATTTTTTAGAAAATTTATTGTACCATTATTTATCTATCTCCAAATTCTGCAACTTTTGCATGATGAAACATTTTAGAAGAAAATACGTATTTCTGTTATACATTCTTTTTAAGATATGATCAATTCAAAATATTTCAATATAAATAAAAAAACTAAGAAGATTAAAGATAAGGAGCTATATTTACAGAGTTGGATTGTATATGAGTTTCTATCTTTACGTCCTCATTCCACGCAACCACTTGGACACGTTTACCTTGCCCATTATTTAAATAAAATTTGAAGAAATTATATTCTTTGTTTGTTCCCACTGTACGTGGAGATTTCCATCTACGTATCCTACAATTTCACTGTAAATATAATGTAATGAATATAAGTAAATTATTTGAGAATAGGCATTCCATTTTTTTGCATAAACTGTCACCTATTGTAAGATAATTTTTATATCCCAATTAAATCATTGTTATTAAGTACATATTTTGTTTATTATTATCAGTATTTGAGGATTATATTTATATAATATATTATATAATATATATTTATATATATATATATATATATATATATATATATATATATATATATATATATATGTTTTTGGTATATTTCAAGGACATTTAAAAAGACCTATATACATGCATATATTTAGAAGCAGTAAATATTGATTAATCAATATAGCTACTTTTAGCAATTATCTATATCGTTTTTCTCAAAGCTATAAATGATTTAACATGTACGGTCTATTTCAAGGACATATAAATATTAATAGGCAATGGGTTGATATGAGAACATATACATATTTTACGTATGGACTATTATGGAGACACGGATATATAAAATTGAAACTTTATATGTTTTAATCCAATTTGAACCCAGTAATATTACCTTATAGCTATAATTGATAACTATACCATATTTTGCATAATATTAACAATTTTATATACATGGGTATTTTTGAGGACATTTAAAATAAATACACAGAGACAATATTACCTTAACACATAAATTCATGCGCATATTTGGAGTGTGTACTCGTATGTGCACTTGCCTGTATCATTGTTGGTTATTCGAGAAATATTTATTACTGTAAATGTAATTAAAATAAATTTATTAATAATTATTAATAAATTGAGCATATCTTAAATGATAAATAAGGTACATATTAAAATAAATAAATAATCCTATATGTAGTATATATGCTCTATACCTAGTATATATCTATGTTACTTTTTAAATCTGATGTTTTCACATAAATCAAATGTTGATATATCAAACTATAAAATGTCAGTCAGCTTCTAGCTATTTTGAAACAGTTAATTGCTATTTCTCGAATAAGCAACAATGATACAGGCAAGTGCACATACGTGCAAAATACGGAGTACACACTCCGAATATGCGCATGAATTTATGTGTTAAGATAATATTGTCTCTGTGTATTTATTTTAAAAATCCTCAAAAATACCCACGTATATAAAATTGTTAATATTATGCAAAATATGGTATAGTTATCAATTATAGCTGTAAGATAATATTACTGGGTTCAAATTGGATTAAAACATATAAAGTATCAATTTTATATATCCGTGTCTCCATAATAGTCCATACGTAAAATATGTATATGTTCTCATATCAACCCATTGCCTATTACCTAATATTTATATGTCCTTGAAATAGACCGTACATGTTAAATGAAACACGATCGTTATGACATACAAGCAATTAGAAAGAAAAATGCTATTTACAATCCGAACTAAATCTTTGTAGCCTACTAATATTGCGTAAATTTTATATATTTACTTTTTTCCGAGCTTAGTAAAAACTGCTCGCTGATTTTGTCTTTAAAACGCAGCTCCTAGTCACGCAGTTTACAAAGTTCGGAAAAAGTATATAAAATTAAAAAATACAATGTTATTAGGCTATCAAGATCCAGTCCGGACCGTGAATGGCATTTTTCTCTTTAATTGATTAATTATATTTGCTTAAAATTGCAAACTGTGCAAATTGTTTAAAATTATAGTTATATTAAAATCACAAAGTTATAAAGTTACTAAACTAAATGTTGGATATTGCTTCATAATTATTAGTAATCGCTATTATTCAGGTCCAGATAGTTTTGCAGCAATTTAGAAGTCACACAAAGCAAGTATGGGAACAATGAATAATAGATAAAAAATAAAAAATGATAATGGAGAATTCTACATAATTAATCATCTAGTAAAGAATTAACGCATTCAGCGATAATTTCGTATTACAAAATGTTTTTAAATTAACTTTTATTTATTACAATTACATGAAATAACTTTAGTGTATACAATATTGTTGGAAAACTGCTAGAAGAAAAAAGTATATCGTAATTGTATTGTATATCACATTATGAGTCTGTTATTGCTGAACTAGTGCAGTCAGAAATAGAAAACAGACTCTATATTATATCATAAGATATTATATTGCGTGTATGTATTATATTATATGACAAATGTATTATATACTCCATTACTGTATTGAATATTATTGTATTGAACATACTATACTAGTATATTATATTAATGTTCTAATAATAGAACTTGAATATATGCATACAAACAATAGCAAGTAAAAAAATGGGTGACTTTATTTCATCCATAATTATTGTTCACATTGCTCAATAATATAATAAATTTAACTCTTTTTTTAATATGTTAAGATATATTGGAAATATTTTAAAGCAAAAATTTTTCATATAAAATTGAATATAAAATTGGATATACTGATGTCCATAGTGAAAAAAGTAATATTTTTAAAGTTGATAATTTTTTACTCTACGATAGACAAATTGATTGATAATATGCTGCACAGATGTAACACTGTAATTAAAGCTTTCAGTGGCTCGACTAACAATAAGTATTAATAAATAATAATTAATGTATTCTTATATTTCAATAATTTCTTATTGATTTTAGTTTCTATTACTATACTTAAATTTTACTTAATAATATACAAAACAAATTAGTAAAATATATAATTTTTGGGAAAAGAAAAAAAAAACAGTTCTTAACTTAAGGTAGTTTGTCAATATATATAAAACCCATTTTCTTAGAAATCTTATAAAATTTGGACAGTATATTAATGTCAACACGCTCTACACACTTGTGCAATTAAAAAAAGGTAATTATTTAGACTAGCGCCTTTTCCGAATTTAGATAAAAATCTCGGGTATTTGCAACTCGTGCGTTCGCGTAAAAGAGTCACGGTGCAGTCTAGCTTCGCGTGTACTTGCCGCGAGACACTACTGTGTCTCTTGATATAATATTGTTTGTAGGTATATTGTGTTATACTATTGTATATTATATTAATTTTCTAGATAATAAGATCAGAACGTATGTGTATGAACAATTAATTAAAGAGTGATGGCAAAAAGCCTGTTTTTTGGCCCATTTTTTGGGACCTCAAATTTTAAACTTTTTTTTATGCCAAATAGTATTATTAGATGAAACATTAATCCCAGTAAAATTTCAAGATGAGCATAAGCACGGTTCCGGAGATACAAGTGGGAAAATACGGGATATCAAAAATTCGTATAAGGGTAACTTTGTCATTTTTAAAGATATTTCAAATCCGCAAGCGGGTGCTGTTTGGGAATCGTTTGTACCCGATTCCTACTGCCCTCTCTTGCAAGCAGGGATGGGTAGTAAGGATGGACCTCGATTTGCGTGGAAAATTGAAAACCTGAACCGTACAATGATAGACCTTTGATTAGATTAAAGCAAGGTTTACCCATCTCACCCTGGCTTACTTATAAGACAAAACAAGGTCTATCATTGTACAATTCAGGTTTTCAACTTTCCACGCAAACCAAGGTTCATCCCGCCTACATGTGTACTGTCTATGCATATCCATACAGCACAAAATGTTTTCAAAAAATAATTCTGAATATTTCTATAAAAATATTGCAAGAAATATTTTAAAATGGTTTTAGGAATATTTTAAAATAGTTATTAAGAAACCTTTTGTGATAACATTTTTAAAAATATTTTAAAAATCTTTTAAAAATATTTATAAAAATGTTTAAAAATATTTATAAAAAACTTTTCTTAGCACTGACATAAACTGTTATATTTCTCTAACTTTTTGTTAATAACTTTTTAATAAAAAACGACCACTGGCTAAAACCTTCTGAGGTTACTCAGGAGGGTGACCTTGACACCATATATCCAGGTCAAGGTCATACATAACTAGATTGTCCTCTTTCTGTATAATTACCATAATATAGCAAATCCTAAATCTAAGAAAAGGAAAAGAAAAACGGAAGGTAAAAAGAAAATAAAAAATGTAATAAATTAATTTTAATTTTATGAAATAAAAAAATTTTTATTTTTTAATTGATTTTTTTCTAAGAAATTTATTATGTTTTCCATTTTCTTTTCACCTTCTGTTTTTCTTCTTCTCCTAGATTTAGGATTTGCTTATACAATGCAGAAAAGTAAAATTTCTTAGTGAAATAACCAGATAAAGAACAAGATAAACAGTAAAAATTAGCTAAGGCCATAACAGCATAACAGTAAATAAAGAGTATTTCTTAAAAGCTTTACTGTCAATAGAAAAAAAAAACACTTTTTTATGCATTTAAAACTGGTTGTTTCAAGACCTATGAAACATAATAAAATTATTTCAATTTTATTTAAAAGATAATTTAATTCTTTACAACTTTTGTAAAATACTTTTTTGTAAAAAAAGCATACTTTCTAAGATATTCGCAAAAATGTATTTAAAAAACGTGATTCTAGAGATTTTTGGACGCTAACTTCTTAAGGAAGCATTTTTCGATCTGTATTTACAGGAAATTTTTTGTTCAAAATTAAATTTCCTATAAGATGTCACAGTCTGACTAAAACATTCGAGAACACCCTGTATAGCAATTTACAACAATTATAATATAGAATAAAATTTGTTTATGTGCCAAAGCTTGCTAACATGATCCAATTACACAGAACTATATGTAAATAAAAATTATATGTCAAGGTTGATTTTTGCCGTCTTATTTCTGCTAGCATTCTGCACTACATATAAAATTCTGTATTAAACCCGCAGTCTTTTTACTAATAGAATTTGTAGTCGTTTTTCAAAATCTATTCTTTACATGAATGTCTAGAAAACAATTTTATCTAGAATAGATTTTGTAAATTATCTGCTATGTCACTAGAAAAGTTGTAAGATCTGGTATATGTAATCTGCTATTGTTAGAAATATAAAGTTTGCTAATAAAATATAACAACAAATTTGCAAGAGTTACAGGATAAATCATTTATAATGTTAATAACAAATATCTCATAAACTATGTATCCTAAGAAAAAATAGTTTAGACAAAACTTGTTTGAAATCAAAGGAAACATAAGATGCCACTATTTGTTTCATTAAAGATGACATTACTATAGGTCAAACTAAGGTTAACTTTATTATTTCAAATAAAAACCCCTATTTTTATCATATTATTTTTTTCTACTAGTTAAATTAAACAACTTTTGTCTAAAACATTTCTTTATTTGCCTAATACTTTTTGAGATATTAAAAAAAAACTTGGTAACTTTTTCAAGATTTAGCGTACGATATCTCGATAATTGTTCGTCAAACAAAAAAGTAGTACAGGATATTTTAACTTAATTTGGTCTAAAGAACAATTGTGTAGACATCTCCTTGGAATTTTCGTATACACAAGTATTTAAAAAAATTGAGGTACTATTGCAACAGCAAATTCTTCAGACCAAATTAAGTCAAAAAATTTTTATCAAAAAGTATTAGGCAAATAAAAAAATGTTTCAGACAAAAATTGTTCAATTTAACTAGTAAAAAAAGGTGATATAATAAAAAATAAGGATTTCCATACAAAATAATAAAGTTGACCTTGGTTTGACCTATAGTAGTACCATCTTTGATGAAACGAAGAGTGGCATCTTATGTCTCTTTTGATTTCAAACAAGTTTTGTTTAAACCATTTTTTTATAGGATACATATTTTTGTTCGATATTTGTCATTAATATTATAAATGATTTATCCTGTATTAAATAAATCATTAATACATCTTACTGATTTACTTGAATACTTTAAAATTGCAACACAATCTGCTGTCACGTTGATATGATTCCTGCTACTATTTCTAACCCAATCTGCTGACCGGAATATCAAAAACATTTTTTCCTAAGTTAATGGATGTCACCCGTGTTATTTAAATCTATAATAAAAAAATAGAAAGTATTGTATATAATTCTGTAATAAAATATAAGAAATAAAAATCTCAAAAACACTTTGTAATAAAAAAATATCTTTGAATGTATTACTTTTTAGTTTATTTTATCACGTAAGAACCATTCTTCATTATTCTATATAACTTTTTATTTGTTATTCAGTTTGTGTCTGTTTTTTCCTGAATCATTACAGAACTGTCTGGATCTAAAAAAGAGAAAATTATTAATAATTAATTAAAATAATACCTTTAATAAAAAAAAATAACACCTTTCTCTTTTGTGATTATACCTGGTAAAAATTTTTTCATATAAAAACATATTTAATTATATATAATCATATAATATTATAAAATATTATAAAAATTATATTATAAAATTTTTTTTTAATATAACCAATCTCAAAAAAGTTTCAAAAAGTAAGAAAAATTAAAAAAAAATAAAAAAACTCTAAAAAGTATGAAATAATATTTTGAAGAATTTTTTTCAATTTTTTGAAATCGGCACCAAATTAATATTTTAAAAAATTTCTTTTAATTTTTTTAATTATTAAATTAATTTGGCGTTGACTTAAAAAAATTGAAAAAAAATCTTAAAAATATTATTAATTTGGCGCCGACTTCAAAAAATTAAAAAAAAAAATTTTTAATATTATTTCATACTTTTTAGAGCTCTTTTATTTTTTTTATTTTTTTGGAGTTTTTTTGAAGTGTTCTATTTAAAAAAAATTTTTTTATTCCATACTTTCTTAGTACTTTATTCAATTAATATCTAATTTATTAGTTGCTTGTAATTATTATCGCATATTTCCTTACTGCTCCGTACCTTGATGTTCTAACATGATATTTTATATACGAAAAACCTTCCTGGAGAATTGCTGTATAGAACAATGAAAACCGCATCCAAATCCAGTAGTTTCAGAAAAAAATCATAGACATACCTACATACATACTCGCCGAATTGAGAACCTTCTTTTTGAAGTCGGTTAATAAAATATTATATAACATATGTCCATATATGTCCACATATTTTTTTCTCTTGTACAACAACTCTGTTCGTATGTACATTGCCCGTTAACAATTTCTTTCCTGAGGTAAGGAAGGAACATAGAAGCCTAGAGACGTTATTGGTTACTTCTATTAGTCATCAGAATTTCTGTGTTCCCAGGAAAGGAATTGTTGACGGGCAGTGTACATACAAGATAAATAATAAGAAAAAGAATTAAAATAAAATTAAAATACTAATTTTTGCATTTTTTTTTTTTAAGTTAAGTCTGAATAAATGAGAAAATGTTGCCTGAGAATTCTTTTCAGAATTATATCAGATTTTTTCAAGAAACAGTATAAATGTTATAAAAAATATCGTAATTGTAAATGCATTAGTTATTCTACAACTAAAAAAAATTGAATTAAATTTTTGTTTGTCCTCTCTCCTCAAAATTGTAAATTTTTGAGTTGTGATAGTATTCTTCTCGGTGTGCGATATATGGACATATATGGATATTATTTTATGTAATATTATATATTATATAATTATATATATTTAGATATACTTTTATATGAACAATTTTTTATCAAATAATTTTGTAATTTTATAATTTTAAGATTTTGAAAGTGTATAATTTGCACATATAAACAATTAAATTAAATTTTAAAGATCAATAATTAATTATTATTAATTACTTGAGTATATAAATTAATTAAACTATTATCTGCTAATAACCTGTTCAATATGGCTGATGTACATCAAACATTGACATGTCAAATTATAAAATATCAGTTGCATTAAAGGTCAATCCAGACAAACTTGCATAGGTGCATAAGCATATGCATAAAGAAACGGATTGGTTTATTTCCTTATGCATATGTATATGAATCAATCAATTTTCTTATGCTTATGTTTATGCGCTATGCAAGTTTGTCTAGATAGACCTTAAAGGTCTATCCAGACAAACTTGCATAGGTGCATAACCATATGCATAAAGAAACGGATTGGTCTATTTCCTTATGAACATGCATATGGACCAATCAGTTTTCTTATGTTTACGCATTATGCGTTGTGCAGAAGTGTGTGCTCCCCGATTTAAGGTCTATCTTGCATAACGCATAAATATAAGCATAAGGAAATTGATTGGTCCATATACATGTGCATAAGGAAATAGACCAATCTATTTCTTTATGCATATGCTTATGCACCTATGCAAGTTTGGATTGACCTTAAAGCGGGGAACACAGACTTTTTTATAACGCATAATACGTAAGCATAAGAAAACTGATTGGTCTATTTCCTTATGCACATGTGTATGGACCAATCAATTTTCTTATGCTTACGCATAATGCTTTGTGCAGAAGTGTGTGCTCCCCGCTTAAAGGTGGAAGCACATAAAATTGCAGGAGCTATGAGCAGAATGCAGAAGCCATATGCGCATGCACCATGGTATCTGCATTCTGCCCATGGCTTCTGAATTTTCAGTTTACATAAAAATACATAATGCATAGTTTATGTAGATTGGAAACTCAGAAGCCATGGGCAGATTGCAGACACCATAGCGCTTACGCATTTGGCTTCTGCATTCTGCCCATGGCTCCTGCAATTTTATGTGCTTTCACCTTAAGACAGTGTTGCCGTTTTGTGACATAGCCAATAATCATGGTACATACACAAATATATGCATACACAAGCACACGCTCCAAATATGTCCCGATATGCGCGATAAATTTATGTGTTAAGGCAATATATTGTCTCTATGTATACTTTAAAAGTTCTCAAAAATATCCATGCATATAAAATTATTAATATTATGCATAATACAGTGTAGTTAGCAATTATAGCTATAAAGTTATGTTGCTGGATTTAAATTGTATTGAAATATATAAAAATTTCAATTTTATACATCCATGTCCCCATAATAGTCCATACGTAAAATGTATGTCCTCATATTAACCCATTGTCTGTTAATGTCTATATTTTTCTTAAAATAGACCGTACATGTTTAATCATTTATAGTTTTAAGAAAAAACGATATAGATGATAACTAAAGATAGCAACATTGATTAAACAATATTTACTGCTTTTAAATTATGCTCCGATATGTGCATGATTCTGAACCAGTGGCGAACACTGTAAACTATTCTATTTTACTCATGTACACTTTTTTCAATCTTTAAATTTTCTCACCTTACTGCAAATGTTTTGTAACGTCTAATATTGAAATCTACATTCTATACAATGTATCGAGCATATCTCTTTTCGAGAAATATTCAGGTTCTTACAATGAGAATATTAAAATCGAATGATGTATGTTACAGTAGTGCATTAATTCGATGGGTCATAAGCCTTTACACCGATCTCTTGATACGCGTATCAAATAGTAAATTTGATCAGCCAATAATGGCCAATCAAACTAATTTACTAGTTATTTACTATTTAATACACGTATCAAGTGATTGATGTAAACTAGGCCATAGTAACCTGACTTATTGGCTGCTGGATCTTTAATATAATCAACATATGCGCAGTTTATCAAAATATTAAAATATATATTGAGAAGAATAAAAATTAAAATAAGATGAATCAATTGGTATAAAGAAAACACATGATGTTGCATCTGCAGAATGATGTAAAAATATAATGTGCTTATACTCGAAACAAATTTCTTACAGTTCTGCACAGATGCCAGATACGACAATATTTAAGTGTTTAGATCAAAAGTTATACTAATTGTAAGTGACTAGCATATTTGTCTTTTCATCTCTCTGAGTCCTTAAAAAAAAACAGAAATTCGACAGATTATTTGAACATATAACATCACACTCAATAAAGACTTATAAAAACGTTTCCCCCCCAAAAAATTAATTCAAATTGTCGCAATGGCAGTATCTTACATTATTTCTCATTGGCTGTTAAAAATGTTGCATATACGCATGAACACATCTTGTGTAATTTACACCATGGTGTATGGTTTATAGCGGAAAACACAGACTTTTGCATAACGCATAATGCATAACCATAAGAAAATTGATTGGTCTATTTCCTTATGCACATGTACATGGACCAATCAATTTTCTTATGCTTACGCATTATGTGTTATGCAATAGTCTGTGCTCTCCGCTTATGTATAATCTGGCATCAAATTCAATCTATTCTGCAGAGTTTACATGTTTATGCTGGCCACACACACTTTCCGTAAAACAGTAAGGTTTTGACCAATCGCGTTGCTCGATTCGGCCGTCTGTAACCGTAGTCGTAAGAATCGAGCAACGCGATTGGTCGAATCCTTACTGTTATGTCTTATGGCCTCGGCAGACCAGTAGTGCGATTCTATAACTCGTTATGCGGCGTTATGTGCTCATAACGACAGCTGCGCAGCTTTTTTATCATATAGTATACCTGCGCAACTGTCGTTATGAGCACATAACGACAGCATAAGGGCTCAGTCACAATGACAAAAATAAGGAATAAGATAACCCTGGCAAACGCTCACATAAGTTTATTTTCGCCAGGGAAAGGAATAAGGAATAAGGGAATGTCGCATCTCACTTCAGTACACGTACATTAAAGTGAGATGCAACATGCCTTATTCCTTATTCCTTTATCCTATTCCTTATTCCTCTCATTGTGACTGAGCCTTAACAAGTTACAGAATCGTACTACAGCACGATTACGTCGCGCGCGACGCGCGATATTCAATAGAGGCATCCAGAAGCATGACCGCTCACTGAACCGCTAAGTAGCAATTGAATGTGATTGGCCGCGTTCAGCAGACACAACTGTTGAGTGTCGTCTTATCAACACGCTACGTTGATTTGTTGGGTCTAAAGTAAGAACCAATCACGTTTGATTGCTACTGAGCGGTTTGTTCCGCTGAACGCGCCCATTGGTTCTTACCTTTGAATCCAACCGATCACACTTTATTGCTACTTAGCGACTTAAGCCTTGTGTCCACGATGCTAGAACTGCGTCCGAGTTTTGGTTTAAGCCAATCAACTTGCAGCTCTTACAGAAAAGTAGCAGTTTCATTGGCTTAAACCGAAACTCGGACACAGTTCTAGCATTGTAGACACGAGGCTTTAGAGCCACCGCACATGACTCTCGTATGATCACGTAGCATAACGTAACGTGAGCCAACGCACAAGAAACATATTGGTTACGGCCGTTACGGCGTTATACGTTTTTTGTGCGTTGATCTACGTTACGTTACCATACGAGAGCTTGTGCGGAGGCTCTTAGTGATAGGTCGTGCTTCTGGATGCACCCAATGAGCGTGCTGCGATGAGCGAAGGGCTGTATGTTCATTGGATATCACGCGTTGAGCTAGTCTGCCGAGGCCATAACGGAAAGTGTGTGTGGCCAGCATCAGTGCATGTTTAGTATGCGTAATTTTATATTTCTATCTAAGTTGATAGATTTGTGTCTCAGTGATAGTCGTTATACAAATAGTTGTGCAAATTAATTTTTTGATGAGTACTAAAATGTATTCATTAAGGAAACGTAATATACGAAAAGCGAAAGAGCAAAAGATATTGGTATCAGCCAGTAAGTATATAGTGTTTTGTATATACGTTTTATTTAAACATATTATTTGTTAAATGTACAATAAGATCTTGTGTATTACATACTAACGTGGATTTCTTGTCTTTGATCTTTAAAATGGATAACCTAAATTTTTGTGTTTTTATCATTTCAAGGTATGACACCACAAGTTTTACTAACGCGTTATAAAATAAATAAAGGGAGAAATGTTGAAGCAACGCGAAGGATAAATACAGATAATGGTAAGTGTCTTTGACGTACAAGTTTTTTATTTTGATACATAAAAAGATACCAGGCATATTTCTAAAAATATAGTATCTGTGTCTATGTGTCTATGTAAAATATTTGCATATCTAAAATATCAACAAAGACCGATAAAAATTTTTTTTTCTTTAATTTTTAATTGCATGACACTAAAAATATAATGTTAATTATTTTATTTTATTTACTTAACCTTTATATAATTTTTTAAATGAATATCTTGCATAAAGTGTGCATACTGATAATTTAACTCACATAGTGAAATATGTCGTCTATTGCAGGTAGTTATCAAAAAAAGGAATTAGATCCGGTAACTGCAATGACAACAAATAAGTGGGTATTTTCAAAATCATAATTTTTGTATTCTTGCATGAAAGTATATATTAAATATTTTTATTTTTAGATGTAAGATTACTAATATCGAGATGATAGATAACGTCGTTATACGAGGACAATCGTGCATTGATAATGTTAAAGGTATGTTGCTGTATATATATAAGCATTAAAATGTATTACTAGTATTAATATCTTTGAAGCTTTTATATATTTTAAGTAAAAAATAAATGCGAATAAATTTGTTTTAAATTGACATTGAACTTAACTTGATAAAAGTCAAGTCTATGCTTTTGATTTTATTAATGTGTAAAAATACTAATTCACATTTTTATTATTATTTCTATTTAATTACAATATTAATTAATATGTAAAATAAACTTTGCTTATAATATATATTTTTTCATGTTTCAGACGATAATTGCTCTTTATCTGCAAACACAGACATATCTAATATTAATGATTGTGTTAAAAATGACATAAATGTAAACACTGACGTTAGTAATGATCTAAGTATTTCGCCGATAGTAATCGATATACTTGAAAAAGAGATAATTGATAGCAATTTTTTAAATTCTGGTCAATTTTCTGATTTATTAGATACAGGTATAGTAGTCTTTTTATTTTGTACAAGTTGTAAATAAAACTATTGGGTTTTGTATTTGCTATTACTTTCCTACATTAGCAGGCAAATTAATTAGTTACTATTTACTTATTGTTAGTTACTAATTAGCTATTTAAGTAATATATATTATTTGCTTATGTATTATGTCATAGATGTATCTTTTAATTCAATATTGGATAATAGTGCCGAAAAACAGTTTTCTTCAACTTCCTGCAAAATTCAAGAAATGCAAACAAACAATGTAAACAAGTTGAGCTTTGCTGAAGAGAATGATACTGAAATACAAGGTATTAGAGTTGTATTATATGTTGTTATTTTAATTTGTATGATTATTTTTTAATGTGCTTGTACTTATTATTTTATATTTTTTTTCCTTAAAATAGAGAAAGATTTTAATAATGATTCTGATTATGTACCAAGTGAATATTCGTCAGCTGCGAGTGACTCTGAAGAAACAGAGAAATCAGAACATGAAGATAACAACAAATGTAAAGAACAGATTTCTAGCGCACAAAATAATGATTCGACGATATCTACAGGCATGGATGTTAGTAATATTGAGGGGTGTGAAACTCGGCAAGATGAGCAAACGGTAGTACCTACAAAACGTGCTGGCACAAAAAAATATATGTGTGTGTTCTGTCACAAAATGCAAGCAAAAATTGCTCGACATTTTGAATTAGTCCATTCTAAGGAACCTGATGTTCAAAAGTTCAAATATTTACCTAAAGGTTGTAGCGAAAGAAGAAAGATCATCGATACTTTAAGAAAAAAAGGAAATTTTAAATTCAACATTGAAAAACAATATGAAGGTCAAGGTTTTATTCCATGTAGACGAGCAAGAGAAAATCATCCTAAAATTCTTAACAATTATCTGGCATGTGGGAATTGCAGGGGTCATTATTTAAAATCGACAATAAGACATCATTTCAAAAAATGTACAGGTCGGAGAGGAGAAAAAAGTCGCATCGTTAAAGTAATGGGTCGGAGGATAGAAGGCAAATGTCTCAAAGAAGCTGATGAGAAAGTACGGCGATTACTATTACCAGCAATGAGATCTGATGACGTAACGCGCAATATTCGTTACGATAGTTTATTACTATTATATGCAAATTCCCAGTGTAAAAAATATAGACACTCATCGCACCATTTACAAATGATTCGAGCTCGATTGCGGCTTGTAAGTCGCCTATTGATAGCGATGAGAAATATTAATAATGATATAACGTCTTTTACTTCTATTTACGACCCAAAATATTACGATACCTTTTTAGATGCCGTAAATATTGTTGCACAATATAACAAAGAAAAAGATACCTATGAAAAGCCTGCCATTGCATCTAATCTCGGTACTTACGTAAAGTATATTGGCGAACTTTTAATAACAAAATGCATAAAAGAACATAATGATAGCACAAAAACAAACGCAAAAAACTTTTTGAAGCTATTAACCGTTGATTATGGAGCAAGTGTTAACAAAACCGTAGTCGAATCTCAAACTCAATTTAGAAGACAAAAAATTACAAAACTTCCTACAATGGAAGACATACAAAAATTGCGTGCTCATCTATTAAAAGTACAAAAAGAATCGTACAATAATTTAAAAAAGAAATTTTCATTATCTGATTGGATTTCTCTTGGAGAAGCTACTTTAACATCAATACAGTTATTTAACCGCCGCCGGCCAGGAGAAACTGAGCGAATATTAATTGCTGATTTCAAAAATTACGAAAGAATTAATGACAATATCGATACGTTTAGTGGATTATCTACAGATAAAAAAGAACAGGCACAAAAATACGTACGCTTTTGTATACGTGGAAAATTAGGAAGAACTGTTCCTGTAATACTGGATGAACTAAATTTGGAATGTGCACAAACGTTTTTACAGTTAAGAAATAAAGCCAAAGTACACTTGAAAAATCCTTACTTATTTGGTATTCCAGGACATGACAAAATTATTGATAAACATTTATGTGCATATCGAGTTATGTTGCGTTTTGCTAAAGAAAGCGGAACTGAATTTCCTGATACATTACGTGGTACTACACTCAGAAAACATATAGCCACTATGGGAATTACTCTTAATTTAACGGACAATCAGATTACAGATCTGGCCAATTTCATGGGCCATCATGAAAAAATTCACAAGGAAGTGTATAGAAAGCCAGTAATAGTTAAAGATATTACAGAAGTCTCACAACTTCTAGAAGCTGCACAAGGCGTGAGAGATGCAGCGAACAATTTGATTGATGAAAGCGACAGCGAGGCTGAAAGTGATGTAAGCACAGAAATCACAGAGAATAATGAAATATCTGGAGAAATTAGTTGTTTGCAACAATCGAGTGATAGTGAGTATAAAACTTATTTTTAAAATATACAGATTGCTTTTTTCTGATTTTAACATGTTTCTAATGCAGGCTCATTATCTATCCCAGTGTATAAAAAGCGTACACAAACTGAAATAAAAGCGGTACAAAAAAAACGCAGATCAGGAGGTAAGGATCTAATTTACCGTGTACATTCGACCAATAAGCCAATAATGTGTTACTTGATATTATAATCACAAAGTAAAAAAGGATTTATTTATGTATGATTTGTGGAAATGCGTTTAATTTTCTTTGTACAGACGCATTTATGGCACCTGTTAAACGAGAACTTTGGACACAAGAGCAGAAAGAAGTTACATTAAAAGCATTTGGAAAACAATTACAAACTGGTACACTAATAACTGGAAAAGAAATGCAGGATCTTATATCTAGTACTCCATGTCTGGCTAAACGAACAGTTCCACAAATGAGAATATGGTTACACACGCAAAAAAAGAAATTAAATAATGTTTAAAACTATCATAAAAATTATCATAATATTTTTTTTATATTTAAACAAATAATTCAATATTAAAACTTTAATTTAGACTTTAATTAAAAATAAATCCTTAAGTTTGATTTTCATAATGTAATAATTATAGTTTTTGTCTGTTGTTTTTTAAGTTTACAAGAAACATTGCACGAGGTGAATATTGACACTTTAATTTAAACTTTAATTAAAAATAATTACTTATATGTGATTTTCATAATGTGATAATTATTGTATGATAATTATAATTTTTATGTTCGTTGTTTTTTGAGTTTAAACATTTCAAGAGATTACAGACTGAACTTTTAATTTAACGTATTTTAAATACTATATAACGCAATAAGCTATACGCTATAAGAGAAAATATTTTTATTTGGGATATGTTTTCTGTATTGAAAATACGTTAAAAAGGCACTATAAGATAGATATGTTGTATAATGTAGACACAAGCTTTTTATGAAGATTTATTTTGTAAAAGAGTTTTATGTATATATATATTATACGTATATATACATATTATACAATTTAAGTTATATAAGTGCCATATATTTTTCATAAGTGTAGTATCTTTCATTTATTATATTTTTTATTAGTAACATATAAGAAGAAAGTGTAGCGTGTACCATGGCACCTGTTAAACGAGAAATTTGGACACAAGAGCAGAGAGAAGTTACATTAAAAGCATTTGGAAAACAATTACAAACTGGTACACTAATAACTGGAAAAGAAATGCAGGATCTTATATCTAGTACTCTATGTCTGGCTAAACGAAAAGTTCCACAAATGAGAACATGGTTACACACGCAAAAAAAGAAATTAAATAATGTTTAAAACTATCATAAAAATTATCACAAAATTTTTTTTATATTTAAAGAAATAATTCAATATTAAAACTTTAATTTGGACTTTAATTAAAAATAAATCCTTAAGTTTGATTTTCATAATGTAATAATTATAGTTTCTGTCTGTTGTTTTTTAAGTTTACAAGAAACATTACACGAGGTGAATATTGACACTTTAATTTAAACTTTAATTAAAAATAATTACTTATATGTGATTTTCATAATGTGATAATTATTGTATGATAATTATAATTTTTATGTTCGTTGTTTTTTAAGTTTAAACATTTTACGAGATTACAGACTGAACTTTTAATTTAACGTATTTTAAATATAACGCAATAAGCTATACGCTATAAAAAAAAATATTTTTATTTGGGATGTTTTCTGTATTGAAAATATGTTAAAAAGACACTATAAGATAGATATGTTGTATAATGTAGGCACAAGCTTTTGATGAAGATTTATTTTGTAAAAGAGTTTTATGTTTATATATTATGTGTATATATAAATATTATACAATTTAAGTTATATAAGTGCCATATATTTTTCATAAGTTTAGTATCTTTCATTTATTATATTTTTTATTAGTAACATATAAGAAGAAAGTGTAGCGTGTACCATTTTTATGCTTTTTTTTATTTTTTATTGTAATCTTACATAATATCTTTATTAAAAATGTTGCAAAATAAAAATAGCTAAAAGTACCTTGTTTTTTCCTTTCACATTACAATCACACATTGTGCTTGTATACTTAAAAAATATATGGCGACACATACGTTGCTGCAAATTAATTTCATATTGATTCATTTGATAAAAAGATAAAACCAATATGCATGTACAGAAATAAGGATTCCCTCTACAGCTGCTGATAGAACATTTATAATATATGTATAACAACTTGTAAATTTATAAAAGAAATATATATTAATATCAACAAGTGATAAAACGTAGTAAAAAATGCGATGCAATAGGTACGCTTGCGCACTATTTTTTTGTTTATTTGCTGCAGACACCATATACTTTCGTTGTTGAGCTGTTACGATTTCTTCTCATTGTCAGACGTCTTCCGTCGTTTAAACTAAATACGATTAAGATCAGTTTCTTTTTGCTAATCAGAAATTGATTATTTCTGTAAACATTACAACCTTTATATAATTTTCGCAGTACAAAAATAAAATTCGTTGGCACCAATGAGAATAAACAAGCAAAAAAGAATACATGAAATTGCAAAAATATATGGTTGGTAAATTTTGAAGACAGTACTAATAAATTAAAACAGGATTTATAATATGATGTTTCTTACTTTTTCTGTAGTCTTTCTTCATTAATTATTTTTAGTTTATTTGTTTTTATATCAATGATAATTAAAGAAACATATATATGTAGTTAAAGAATATGCGGCTTGTACATACATCTTGAAGATATATTAATAAATTAAAATGCGGTTTGTAATGCGATAAGCTTTATTTTTTATTTACAATCACTCTTTTCTGATAATTTTTAGTAAATTCTTGTTTATAACTTAATACTGATTAGAGCAATAAAAATAAGTGTAAAATAAAAAAATACACGGTTGGTATATTATGAGGACATATGCTAATAAATCAAACCGGGTTATGTGATACACTAATACAATAATCTCTTGATTTTCCTGTCCTTTTTATGTCTGTTTATTAAATATTTTTAATACAATTTTTCGTATTCTTATAGAAGTGATTTAGAAATATAAAGTGTAGGAAATACAGACATATGCATATATTTCGAGGACATATATTAGTAAATTAATATAGAGTTTGCATTATTATACAATTTAGTTTTCTTGCAGGTTTACTTTTGATAGAATTTATTTTTTTTTTGCTTTGACTTGGTGAAAATAAAGTAAACACTATTGAAGTAGCAAAAGTATTTTACACATTTTGCGTTCTTAAAATGTACCAAATACATCTTAACATTAAAATGTATTTGGTCTATTATAAGGACTTCCTTCTTGGCAGATTTTATGTCCTTGATTTTTACCAACTAAAAAACTTGTAATTTTAAGGACAGTCCTCAAAATATACCAAATTGAAAAAAAATAATGAGAACAGTCCTCAAAAGTACCAAATGTCCTCAAAATATACTATGTGTGTCAAGAAATGTCCCTGAATAGTACCAAAAACATATATATATATATATATATATATATATATATATATATATATATATATATGTCAATTGGCTATTTTGACGACATCAAAAAACTGGCTATTTTATTGTATACATAGGAGTACATTAACACTCTGACGTATACATCACTTATATTTTTGCGATAAAATGTACTGGCACGTATGTATAAGGAAATAATTATAGATTGGCTAGTATGACGACAGTATATAACTATGTACAAGAATACATTACGTGGCTAATATGACGACACTAATATTTTCCGTAAAACAATTATTTTGACGACATTTCTATATACCGATTATTCTATAGCACACAATTAAAACTTTAGACAATAAACACGATTACACATAACATTTATTACAAAAAATAAGCCGATAAGTATATATGAGCAATTAATTATAAATCGACGTTTTCCACGACAAAATAAAAATATGTACAAAAGACATTCTCAGTTAATGCCTTCACTTCCAAATTCAGAAATTTTTAGACGTCTCTCTAGAGTCAGACACATCATGTCTAGATATTTATGCATTATCACAGCGTTTACTAATATTATTATTACTACGTTTACGCGAGCGTTACTTCAGTAATTTACGATAATTGACTCGTTTACGCGAAGAAATTATCAGAAGTAACGCGTAAACGTAGTACATGTTACGTTAATATATCAGATTTATTAATTTTTAAAAGCGTTAGATTAGGTTGTGACCGGACGAAGTCACTTGAAGGCTCGGATCACGCGTTATGGTTTCCCTTTTCACGGTCGCCACTCGGTTTAACCTCTAACCACCGAGAAGGTCGGAGGACTTCGTATCCCTTATTAATATTAACTTTTATGTTTCAGATGGACGCCCAGGATGGACCGTCGATGCTGCCTTGGCTCCCCGGATCCTCGCTTTACATCGCCTACCGGATCACCAGATGTCTTCCTAATTATTCCTAATTACGCGCTAATACTCTCTCTCTGTTTCAGCTCCTGCCCCGGATGGATCACCGCTGCTGCTGGACTTCCCTGGATCCTCGCTTTACATCGCATACCAGGTCGTCGTTGGACCACGCATGATCATCGCCGATGGACAAGGTAGGTATCAGGTGAGTATGGGTAATTACGTAAATAATATTGAGACTTGATTAAGAATTATAAATTCTTTAATTGTAGCTTATTCTTCCAGCACTACAAGCCGTTTCACAATCGTCGTACTTATGCTTCGCAATGTCGAATTCGCACTAAGTCGCACAATTATTTATCACTCGGTTTACAATGTTCGCATCTACAATTAACGCCGGAGTATTCGGTGGTTCCATACGAAGGTTAACACTGTCCGTACAATATGTCGTAGCCGCGTAACACGATGTCCGCGGTTGTAGTATACTCGATACGTACTTCTCGAAATTAACTAAGTATCCGACTTTCAACTTGCCGTTATTGCTAACGCTTGATTGCAGTGGCAGCTAAGTGCCTCTCGCTGTTGTATAACGAGATAATTTAACGCGATAGTACGCGGGAGTACTCGGTTGTAAAGTATAACACGTATATTACGAGCGCGGAGTGAGACACGTCTGTTCGCTACGGCTATACCCGAGAGACTGCCAAGAGTGGCGCGGCTCGCGCTGGCTCCCCACCGCGGTATATTGCCCCCACTCGCGGGTTGTTTTCGCCGATTGGCGTGACGTCACAACTTTCTCTTTTCTTATATACGCGTTATTGGCTGCGCTCCCATAACACGACGCATGATATTCACGCCCTTCCCCGGTGACGCCCTACGCAGTACTCGCGGATGGAAATTTCCACTCGCGGCGCGCTCTACGCATCTCCTCCTCTCGGTGCCGCTGCACCAGGTTTTCACCTTTTCTATTTCGCGCGCGCCGTTGACGGCGACCCGTGCGCATCCCTCCGGGGATGTCCCTGATGTCGTTTCCGGGCCGTTTCCCCGTAGAAGGTCTCCGGGTGCGTTGGAGATTGTCCGCCGTTGACGCCGACCTGTGCGCACCGGCTCTCTGGTGCCCCCGATGCTGAATCCGGGGTGACTTCCAGCAGAAGTCGTCCGGGTTAAGTTTTGGACGTCGAACCTTGACGCCGACCCCATGGTCGCGTGTCCCATGTTCGAGAGGGGTGATTTATCGCCTTCCTCCTCGTAGAAGACGTCTGCGTGGCTATCTTGGGGCTCCGTGATTTGGCAATGGCGCCGACCTCGTGGGCGCTTGCCCCAGGTATCAGGCAAGTGGTTTTTGCCCTTGTTCCCTGCGGATGCTGCCCCGTCAGGGAGTTGGTTATCCCGCGGGCTGCGGATGGCGCCGACCTTATGGTCGCGTGCCCTAGGTGTCGGGCAGTTGTATTCCGACCCTTGTTCTCGCGGGTGATGCTTCCCTGGGGAGTTAGCGTTCCCCTGGACTGGTGATGGCGCCGACCCGATGGTCGCGTGCCCCAGGTGTTGGGGGAGCGATTCCTGCCTTTTCTTCCCATGGAAGACGCTCTGCTTGGGAACTTGGCACCCCGTGTACCGATGTTGACGCCGACCCTCTGGCTGCGTGTCCTAGGTGTCAGGGAGTTCGTTATTGCCCCTGTTTCCTGTGGAAGGTGTCCCGTTTGGGAACTAGGGGGTCGTTGATTGTACGATGACGCCGACCTGGTAGCTGAGTGTCCCAGGTTCTGGGAAGGCCCTTGGTGGCCTTTATTCCTGGAGATTGCCGCGTTTCATTCTGCCGCGTGTCTAACTGAGTTGGCGCTTCGCGTAGCGTCGAAATAAACTAAATTGCTTTCTCGCGGGCTTGTCATTGAAACGTAAATTGGTTATTCGCGGACTTGTAAGATAAACTAAAATGTGTCCCGAAACGGGAAAGAATGGATATAACTAAAAGAAAATATTGCAACGCGACGGTCTTATAAACTACCTTATTCTCTAGAGGGTATCTTTATTGGTCTTACAAACTAACTTACAACATGGTTGACAAAGTGGAGTGCACTTGGGTGGAATTATTTTTAGAGTGCACGTGGTTGCTCCTTTTTCGTCTTCAAAGATGGTATCGTGAAGAGTTAAATCTGTTTGTCCTCCCCATGAATCAATAATTAAAATAAAATTATTTTTTTGTACATAAGGAACCACAACAGTTTGCAAAAACGTTTTGTATATCTCCTTTGTAAATTTGCCAGATTTTGTGCAAGTAACAACAACGAAAATAATTCCACCCAAGTGCACTCCACTTTGTCAACCATGTGACGTCTATTTTTATCGGCAAGTTAAAATTTTTATTAAAAAGATCCAAAATGCCCCCGACTTATTAAAGGAACAACGAGAAATTGCTACGAGGGAAGATGCAATCAATAGTTATTTGTGTAACAAGTGCGGGAAGTTGAGAATTGGACACGAGTGCGGAGTGGACGCACGAGCCGAAGGCGAGTGCGTTCACCCGCACGAGTGTCCAATTCTCAACCCGCACGTGTTACACACCCTATTTTATATTACAAAGTGCGTGGAAAGTGGCCTATTGTGCACGCGCCATCTGTGCGACGGATGGCCGATTTCGCACGCGCGAGAGATTTCTCACTCGAGGCCGTGCGGGAATGAGATATTCCCGCACGCAGTGCGGGAATACTCATTCCCGCACGGGTTCGAGTGGGGAATTTCTCGCGTGGGAAATTGGCCATTTGTCGTACAGATGGCGCGCGCGGAATGGGCCACTTTCCACGCACGTGTGATATAAAATACATTCTCTACTTTTGCATCAATTAAGCGCTCCAGATTTCATTCCAATGATTCAATATGCATGGTTTGCTTCAAAATTGACGGAAGAAAGAACTATTTTTTTAAATGTTAACGATTTGTGTTTTCCGGTATCGTTATTAAAAAAACCGTGTGCTTGTCAAAACGTCGCTTTTATAAAATGTGCTTGGTGTTCTAAAAATTTATGTTTTTCTTGTTTTTACGATAAGTACCATCCTGAAACATGTTCTGTATAATACAATAAACGTTAAATGTGATTAAAATAAAATAAAAATTGTCTCCATTATCTTGCATACACTTTTTTCAAATTACTTTAACGTCCCGGGTTTTCTGGCACTCGTAATTTTTTAAATTAATTTTCTCGTAAACTAAGGCCCGTCGCGACTTTTCCGTTTACTGACGTATACAGGGGGACACCCCCTACAACATATATAAAAATGAAAAGAATCCATTATTACCAGGGTTGATACGCCCCTCGTTAGCCTACTTGTTGCGCGTCTCGCGCCTCGTCGCCTATCTTCCCTAGTCCTCGTCGGCTTCGCCGCTCGACGGACTCAGGAATTCGTCTGAGGGTGGCTCGATGTCCCCCTCCGGTACGGGGATCCAGAAGATCGGGGGCTGGATAGGTATCCCCGGGCTCCCCGCGTAGTCTGATACTCTCTCAGACCCTGGATTCCCTATCGTAGACGCGTCGGGTGTCCCCGGGACGCGCTCGTCCTCTAGGGGCATCGCCAATTCGCCCGCGCGCGTCGTGCCCGCTGGCACCGCGATTCTTTCAAGTATAACCTTCGGTGAGCCTCGCTGTCGCACGACCGACCTTGGGGAGAGCGGTCGCAAGGTTAGGTTATATTCAACGGTTCAAAAAATTTTTATATTATTGACGATTTTTGCTTTTTAAACCCATTTCAAAAACATTTATTTTCGCAAAAAAACTGATGATTAATTCCAGTAACTAAGGTTATATTTTTAATAGAGCATAACTTTTATATTTGACATTACTTTTAATTAAAAAACTACGAAATTTAACCCTAATCCCTTAAAAGTTTTTTTCGCTATTTAATCAACAAGATTTTGACTGTTTGCCATTTCGAGAGTAAATGAGCTAGGGCTTTGAAATTTTTACCTGATGTTCCCTACTATAACAACTTTTTTTGGGGTGGGGGGATTATCCCACGGTCGTTGGTTTTCCGGAATAAACAACCGGAACAAACGACGTTACAAACGCGTGGGACACGAAAGTGCATGGTTGGAAGGATTACGGTTCATTATAAAAGTAATGTTAACAATTATATAGTGTAATAAATGTTTTTAGTATAAT
This sequence comes from Temnothorax unifasciatus, assembly GCA_030770225.1. Taxonomy (NCBI): domain Eukaryota; kingdom Metazoa; phylum Arthropoda; class Insecta; order Hymenoptera; family Formicidae; genus Temnothorax; species Temnothorax unifasciatus. The sequence continues at coordinate 68,923 of JASTWK010000554.1, forward strand.
AAAAAAAGACAATTATGTCCATAGCAACTATCATAGTCCGACTAATTTTTTAAGTGAAGAAGATATGCTGTGCACATTTCAATATAATATATTAAATTCAGTGTGTTCGTGGTACACAACAAGATCATGTCTGACATGTTAATTTTGTAAAATATAAAAGTTATAATATAATAAGAAGTTAATTATACGTGATAAAAAAATAAAAACAAGGAAAAAATAACTAATGACCATAAAATTTAGACTTCAGTCAAAAAAATCTCATAAAGCGTATAGAAAATGATATATGTGTATTAGAATTAAATAAATACATTTTCTGTTATTTTATTGTAATCTTACGATTTTATTTCAAATCTTGAATGTGCTTTTTTCCACAGCGCAACTTGCTTATCGGTTATACAATTCTGGGCGTCGTAATGCAGCAATGCTCGCTCTTGTCTCTTATGTCTCCTAATATAAAATTAAGCTTGCCGAGTAAGGAATATCTTGAATATCTTTTCTGATCGCATTATTATGTGAATATAATTAGGTATATCTTGGAATGCAATTCTCGATAGATAAAAACCACCCAGTTCAACATTTGGAATCATGTAGCAGAGATTATTCGAGTATTCATCCGCAACGTAAACGCGCACAATATCATTCTTCCTTGAGTGGCACATTTATTTAATAAAGCGCCAAAGAACAATAGATTATCTGCAAAAAAAACAAAGACCAATTTGACATTACTTTTATAGTAATTAAACGCTGCGATATCATGAATCGGGTGTTATTTCACGCATTAAATTTTTTGTATCATGTATCTTATATTTTGTTACCTTTACAAGTGCTACCGTAATCTGCTCTGACGAAGTACTTCCGCTTAATGTGCTATCTAAGTAGATCGTAACGTACAAGCCTTACACCGATTATCTTGGCTGGTAAATGTATATGTTTTATCCGGTGTAGCTCTTTTTGCGTGAAACGCAGCTTTAAATCACCGATTGACTCCTTAGTTTCCAAGTTAACTTCCTCTGGTATCACAAAAGGTAAATCAAGTTCCTCCCTGTCACTATCACTGTTCTATAATAAATCAAGCAAATCAAACGTAAGAAATAAAAAATCCAAGACATCCTTATATGTGTCATTTTAAGCAAGATCTTTGATTACGTTATGTGAGAAATATACATTTTTTTATAAGCCTCTTTACCCTTGAAATTCTTCGATTTTGATAAAACTTGATTAGTCGCTTTGCTCAGCGATTTCGTTTGCAAGCATCTACGTTTTCTGTACTTACGTTTTTACTTGTACAATATTTAACAACGTTGCTCCTCTTACTCCGTATCATTGACTCTCTTGCAAATCGTCTTCTCCATCCGTACTGTAACCTTGTACGAGTGCCATTTCTGTTATCAGTATAATTTGTTACTATTAATTATTTCGCAGTTATCATTTAAATAATGTCTCAGAGAACATTATACAGATATTTTGAAGTCATCTGAGGGATCATAAGAAATCTTAAAATTCCGAAGATGTCTTATGACATAATAAATCTAAACATATTTTAAGTAACTGCTGTAAATAATAATAAATACGTAGTACAGTTTGTTGATATTTATTCGTAACACACTACCGGCATTTTCGGTTCACGAATTTGGAAAATATGATTAAATATTCACCTCTGAAGGGATTGAAACGTCGACGTCACAAAGACCAGATTCTGCGAATCTCTGACGAATCTACGATGTTCTTATCTTTATATTTATCGATGGAAAGATTATCTATATAATGTTCTCTGAGACATTATTTAAATAATAACTGCGAAATAATTAATAATAACAAATTATGCTGACAACACTCGTACAAGATTACAATACAGACAATGGAGAAGACGATTTGCAAGAGAGTCAAAATGGCCTAGTTTACATCGATCACTTGATAGGCGTATTAAATAGTTAATAACTAGTAAATTAGTTTGATTATTGGCTGATCAGTTCAAATATACTATTTGATACGTGTATTAAGAGATCGATGTAAATTAGGCCAATGGTACGGAGTAAAGCTGGATTCAGACAGGACGCGTCAAGCAGCGAACAGCAACATCAGCAACCAATCAGCGAGGCGATATATTCCACGCCACTGCTGATATCACTTATGGCTTCTGCACACAGGACGCGGAAACGCTTGCCGCGCGGCAAGAAGCGACGCGATAGCCAATAAACTTTTGCCTCTTACGGAAAAGCAACACGTTGATTGGCTACCGCGTCGCTTCTTGCCGCGCGGCAAGCGTTTCCGCGTCCTAGGTGCAGAAGCCATAAGCACGTTCAAGCAGGCAAAAGAGTAAAGGTGGAAGCACATAAAATTGCAGGAGCCATGGGCAGAATGCAGAAGTCATATGCGCATGCGCTATAGTATCTGTAGAGCTCTACAGATACCATAGCGCATGCGCATACGGCTTCTGCATTCTGCCCATGGCTCCTGCAATTTTATGTGCTTCTACTTTTAAGCGAGGAGCATACATTTCTGCATAAGCATAAGAAAATTGATTGGTTTATTTTCTTATGCACATGTGTATGGACCAATCAATTTTCTTATGCTTACGCATTATGCGTTGTGCGTGTGTGCTCCCTGCTTTAGCGCTCGCAACACGATTGAACGTTCCTGCCTGTGGATTCAACCGCTTAAGGTCAATCCAGACAAACTTGCATAGGTGCATAACCATATGCATAAAGAAACGGATTCGTCTATTTCCTTATGCACATGCATATGCACAATCAATTCTTTTATACTTATGTTTATACGCTGTGCAAGTTTGTCTGGATTGATCTTAAGCGATTGAATCCACAGACAGAAACGTTCAATCGTGTGGCAAGCGCTAAAGCAGGGAGCACACACGCACAACGCATAATGCGTAAGCATAAGAAAATTGATGGTCTATACACATTTGCATAAGGAAATAGACCAATTAATTTTCTTATGCTTACGCATTATGCGTTGTGCAGAAATGTGTGTTCCTCGCTTAACTCTTTTGCCTGCTTGAACGTTCTTATGGCTTCTGCACACAGAACGCGGAAACGCTTGTCGCGCGGCAATAAGCAACGCGACGGTAGCCAATAAACTTTTGGTTCTTACGGAAAAGCAGCACGTTGATTGGCTACCGCGTCGCTTGCCGCGCGGCAAGCGTTTCCGCATCTTGTGTGTAGAAGCCGTTAGGGCTGGTCTACAATGGGTATTGTAATTCGTTAGTCGTAAGAATTGACCAATCACAGTCTATTATTCTTCTTGTGATCGAAGAATAATTAACTGTAGACCGGCCCTTAACATCTTGTGTCGCGGAGCAGAGCGACGCTTTTTTTTGCCAGATTCGGTTGTTTTGAGCAAAAACGCATCGATTGAGCCTAATTTCATCGAAATCGGAGAGAACTGTAACAAGATTTTGTAACTTCTTATGCTAGGTCTACAATGCGAGTCGCAAAGTCGTGAGTCGCAAGAATTGACCAATGTCAGTTGAATTTGAGGAGAATAATCGACTGTGATTGGTCATTCTTGCGACTCACAACTTTGCGACTCGCATTGTAGACCCAGCATTAACGACAGTTTCGGTATGGTTGCGCAGGTACTATATATGGTAAAAAAGCTGCGCAACAATATCGATACTGTCGTTAAAGAGTTACAGAATCCCACCTCTGAGCTCTTCTTCAGATTTATGCTGGGTCTACAATGCGAGTCGCAAAGTCGTGAGTCGCAAGAATTGACCAATCACAGTCGATTATTCTCTTAAAATTCGACTGTGATTGGTCAATTCTTGCGACTCACGACTTTGCGACTCGCATTGTAGACCTAGCATTACCCGATTCGTTATGCTAGGTCTACAATGTGGTCGCGTTTAGCAGGCACAACTGTTAAGTTCGTCTTATCAACACTCTGCGTTGATTGGTTGGTTCTAAAAGTAAGAGCCAATCACGTTCAACTGCTATTGAGCGGCTTGGTCTGCTGAACGCGCCCAATGCGAGTCGTAAAGTCGTGAATTGACGTTAGTCGTAAGAATTGACCAATCACAGTTAATTTATTCTTCGATCGCAAGAAGAATAATAGACTGTGATTGGTCAATTCTCACAACTAACGAATTACAATACCCATTGTAGACTAGCTCTAATGGCTTTTACACAAGATGCGGAAACGCTTGCCGCGCGGCAAGAAGCGACGAGGTAGCCAATCAACGTGCTGCTTTTCCGTAAGAACCAAAAGTTTATTGGCTACCGTTGCTTATTGCCGCGCGACAAGTGTTTCCGCGTCCTGTGTGCAGAAGCCATAAGAACGTTCAAGCAGGCAAAAGAGTTAAGCGAGGAGCACACATTTCTGCACAACGCATAATGCGTAAGCATAAGAAAATTGATTGGTCTGTTTCCTTATGCACATGTGTATGGACCATCAATTTTCTTATGCTTACGCATTATGTGTTGTGCGTGTGTGCTCCCTGCTTTAGCGCTCGCCACATGATTGAACGTTCCTGCCTGTGGATTCAACCGCTTAAGGTCAATCCAGACAAACTTGCATACTGCATAAACATAAGCATAAGCATAAGAGAATTGATTGGTCCATATGCATGTGCATAAAGAAATAGACCAATCCGTTTCTTTATGCACATGGTTATGCACCTATGCAAGTTTGTCTGGATAGACTTTAAAGCCCATCGCACACAAAATTGCATAGGCTGCATAACCATAGCATAAGACCGCTGGACCAATGAGCACCTTATGTAAATCAATAAGGCGACTTTATGCTGGATGCTCATTGGTTTAGCGGTCTTACGTTACGCTTATGCTAAGCTATGCAATTTTGTGTGCGATGGCCTTTAAAGGATTGCCATAGAAGATAACTTTAATCGAATATGCAAACACTAATGAATAATAAAATAGATGCATAAATTACATTATACATAATCATGAGTCAAGCATTAACTATAAATATCTCCATAGACGAAAGGACTAAATCACCTTCAAGTTACCAGATATATTCGCACCTGCCGGGATACCTGTTGCCGCTGGGAAAAAAATAGCCAAGACTGAAAAGAAATTATGTTTCACGCCTTCGTGGCATCTATAGTTCGGATATAAATTTTCCTTGAACAGCTTAGCTGTAAATTACAAATAAACGACAAAATTAATAATTATATCTGTTAATTACGATAGATTTGTAAGATAGTTATGTCGAAAATACGCGTAAAAAAATTGTTGACGCGACGTTACCGTTGTATCCAATGAATCCTTTAGCCCTCTCCGTCTTGCTATTTCTTCTACCTACACGCTGCCTACACTCTTATCAATTTCAGTACGTTTCATGCTTCCTTGGCTAAGCCAATCGGATGGCGATCAACCTTCAAGGTATTTTAGCGTCAAAATATAACATTTTTAAGGCGTTATTATACTTTCATATGTTATTTTAGTAATAATATTCTGCTCTTTTTTTAGTATTACAATATGTGGCTCAGTCTCGCTGGTGCTATTTTGCGTTTCTGTAATGTTTCTGATCTCATGGTGGACGGCTCTAATAACATTATGCGCAGTCTTAGCACTGTATTTAATAGTCTCATACAGAAAACCTGGTAATTTCATACAACAGATATTTATTTAAGCACTGTTTTTTTCTCGCACTGTTTTTTTTTATGAAAACATAATACAGATGTAAATTGGGGCTCGATCACACAAGCCCAGACTTACAATAACGCGCTGACCGCTGTACAGGTATTGGATCGGGTGGAAGAGCACCTGAAAAATTACAGACCGCAACTCTTAGTTCTTACTGGCGCGCCTAACGTGAGATCGTCCCTCGTCGACTTCACTTATCGTATTACTAAACATCAGAGTTTATTTATTTGCGGCCATTATTGAGGTATCTTTTATTTTCATTCCTATCGATTTGATTTGCCCATTTGACAGATAATATACAATATCTTGCATTTGTGTGTTTAGACACCCATATCATACAAGACGCGGAACAGTATGTAAAATATCACATGTTTTGTAACTAAACTCAAATAAAAATACATTTGTGATGATATTTTATAAACTATTACCCAATAAACACAAATACGTCCTATGT
>JASTWK010000554.1:80000-118002 GCA_030770225.1 Temnothorax unifasciatus
CGACGAGCAAGACATTTATATTTCTTCCTTATATCTTGAGCCTCTTTTAGAGACGGCAACGCGTTAGTTTCCATATATTTTGGTCCGAATTCTCGAAGTACTGCTTCTGATTCATCCTCAGTCCATTTTACCCGTTTTGTTTTTCCATAAGGAGATACTAAAATATAGAATATAAAAATATGTATGTACAAAAATATTATACTATTTGTCAAAATAAATAAAATTTGTCAAATACAACAATTTAACATTAAAATTTAACATTAGAAGTTTTATATTATTATTTCCACATTTAAACTTTTTTATTCTATACTTAACGTTAGATTACTAAATTTTTAATATAGTAATATTATGAGAAAAATAATTTAAGCGTTTCACTTAAAAAATTATAGTCTTTAGTTTTTAAATTTAGAGAATTTTGAATTCAAATAATTAAAATTACAAATTTTTTGTATATAATGTATGTATTAATTTTTTTTACAATTTTAAGAATGTGAAAAATCTTGAATCACTTTTATTCTCACTCGTATATGTCAAATTGATCTATTAAAATAAAAATTCTTATGCCAAACGTTTGTACAATAGTTAATATACTAATGTTTGTATAACAGTTAATATGTTTCAATAGTTTACAGTTTTATTTTTTACAACTAATGTGTAATGCACAGAATATAACTGCAAAACAAAACTGCATCGCTAAATAAAATTAATTTTTTTCATCTTTTTTTTTTTAGAACTATCTTGATAAATATACATTAAATAAGATTAAATTGCTTAAACTATATTTATATACGCATATTTACCATATGTAAAAACGTTTAAATTACATAAATAATATGAACAATATATAAGTAAGTGAAAATATGACCGTACATGATATATAGTACAATCAAACTAAGGAAAAAAGTCGTTAAATAGACAGGATCGGATTTTGGTTGCCTAATGATATTATTCAAGTAAATTTTACGCCTACAATTCTTTGCCTTAGCAAACCACACGTTGTTACTTTCATACTTAAAACGCCGTCTCAACCGAAGAAAAAACAGCGCAGTCACATAATTGATATCAATTTAATTATACGTAAAATTTCTTCGAAAAATATTATTAGGCAACCAAGATCAAATTCTGACCATTTAACGATATTTTTCCTTGGTTTGATAAATAATATACATTTACAGAAATTAATAGAAAGGATTTTGACACAAGGTAAAAAATAAAAATTTATAATATTGGTATAATAAAAGGAAAAGAATAAAAAACATTACTTACTACTTCGTTTCCGTTTTTCATTTTTATTTTTCTTGCCTTTCTTGCCTTGGCAATCTACATGATTTGATGTATTATTTAATGACGATGTTGTTGTATCTAAAATAATATAATTTGTTTTATAAATTTCAAAAATAATAAATTAAGAGTAATTATACACAAAAACACCAATATATACACAAATATAAAATGTAAAAATATAAATACTGAATTTTTTTTACTATGTTATATTATTTTTTACCATATTTATATATATTATTATTATTATATTTTTATATCATTATTACATTTATTTTATACTATATTTTGTTATATATGTATATTTATATATTATTATTATATAAGATAATATTAAATATTACTTTAATTACCTATTTCATTGTTGCTAAGACTAACGTTTTCTTTTGAATTAGTTTGCATTTCAAGTTCCATATCCGATGAAGATTCATCGTTTGAATCCTGTGTATTTGTATCCTGTGTATTTCCTTGCACAGCTTCTAAATACTTAGAGATTTTAAGGATATCTCGACTCGCTGATGGTTGTCTGTAATGTTGTCTGTGGATTTTATCAGCGTGGCCCATAAATGTAGCAAGATCCGTGACGTCAGTATCATTGAGGTTTAATTGAATGCAATGGGTGGCTATATGTTTCCGCAAGGTTGTACCACGCAGAGTAGCTGGACAACTGGCGTTACACTCTCGTGCAAATTCCCGCATTAAAATACAGGCTCTAAGATATCTATATCTATGTTTGTTCAAACCAGGTAATCCAAATATGTAAGGATTTCTTTTTGGTATATTAGCTTCTTTTCGAAATTTTAAAATTAAAGTGACGCATTCGAAAAGATCGTTTGGCAGTAAAACGGGGACAATCCGCCCCAATTTACCCCTTATACAGAATCGAACATATTTTTGTGCAATTTCTTTGTCCTCTATGGATAATGAATTATATATATCAGTGTACATATTTTCATTTAGTTTTTCATAATTTTCGAAATCTTGAATGAGTACTCGTTCTATTTCTCCTGCTCGTCGCCTATTAAAGACGTGCATTGAAGTTAATGTCACTTTTGCTAGAGAAAGCCACTTCTCGTATGAAAAAGATTCTTTTAATGCTATGTAAGCTTCTATTCTTTTATTTGTCAAATATTTATGTAATGTTTGGATATCTTCTAATGACGGCAAATTTATTTTTTTGTGTCTCTTATGTGTTGATTGTGTCTCTAAGACAGTCTTATTCACATTCGTGGCAACATCTACAATTAATAGTTTTAGAAAATCTTTAACTAATTTCTTTTTCGCTTCATCTTCTCTCTTGATACATTCGGTAATGAGAAGATTGTAACGATGCACCCCCAGAATATGCATCGTTCCGGCCTAATACCTCGCCGACGCCGCCCGGCCGAACATCCGCCGGGCGAGGAACGGGCACGGTGTGCCCACATTTTAAACGCCGCATATAACGCGAACGGACTTACCGCGGCGACCGTCTCAACGCGCCGAGCGGTGCCGACCGCGCCCGAAGACCGCCGAACGCGACCGCGGCGTCGGGGCGACGAAATTTCCCGCCGCGCCATCCCGGCGCTCGCGTTCGCCGCCGCTGCCCCCACCATCGCGCTACACCGCCGCGACGGCTATATAAGCCGAGCAATTGTTAGCAACAATTGCGATTTCCCGATCAACGCTCCGACCGACCGTACCGATCCTGACTTCCCGTTCTTCCAAGAGCAAGTCCGAACCAGGGTAGAGCGCCTTTGGCATTCTCTGTCTTCCCCGAGCGCGTCTCGGCGAAACGACAAGCTCCAATTCACAGGGCCACCCGACTGGGGGTGAGCGTTACTCTGCCTCCACCGAGCGCTTCTCGCCGGGGCCGCCCCGTCTCCAGACGCCCGAAACCTGCCACCGGAGGTAGAGTGCTGCTCTGTCTCCACCGAGAGTTTCTCGGTGGTAGGTCTCACGTCTTTTTCCGATCTCGAGCCAACCCGTTCCACGCGAACGCATCGCCGCTCCCGCGCCTCGCGCCCGCGACGATACCTATCGCCCCGCGATTTATATCTCGCGCCCAGCAAATCGTCACGCGCACCGCGAGCACTGGTTCACTGTACGTACCGCGTCTTACCTTGTGTCACCCGCGACCAATTATTGTATACCGCGCTCCTCGAATCATCGCACGCATCGCGAGCCCTGATTCATTATACGTACCGCGTCTTACCTTGCGTCATCCGCGATAAACCGACCATTGTATCGCGCACCCATCACGTCATTACCATCGCCGCCGTGCGAATATCTTGTAAATATCCCGTGCATTATCAAATAAACTCTTGTTGTTTTGTTACCTTGTATCACCCGCGACCGATTATTGTATACCGCGCCTCTCGAATTATCGCACGCATCGCGAGCACCTACCATTGCCTCCGTGCGAATATCTTGTAAATATCCCGTGCATTATCAAATAAACTCTTATTGTTTGTTACCTTGTATCACCCGCGACCGATTATTGTATACCGCGCCTCTCGAATTATCGCACGCATCGCGAGCACCTACCATCGCCTCCGTACGAATATCTTGTAAATACCCCGTGCATTATCAAATAAACTCTTGTTGTCTCGTTACTCCAGTGATACGCTTCATTCTACCGACCCCGCCTGGCATCCGTTCCTCCGCGCCGCCTTCGAACCCAGCCCAGCCGCGAGCTAGTTCCGCGCTTCGAAGTCGGATTGTTTTAAGATTACCTATGTATTTAACAAGGGTTGACAAATTAGCTGCTACTGCAGGAGTTTTGTAAAGTTGTTGTTCATCGTCGTATTTAGCAACTCTATTAATGGCTGAAATGCAATCGTCATATACCTTAGGATGATAGAGCGACTGAAAATCTTCTATATTTTTATTTATCTCCTTCAATGCCAAAAGAAAACGTCCAAGAACGCGCAATCGCGCTCTTATCATGTCATGTTGATGTTGGGCTTTATATTTTACACATAGCTTATTAGCATACAAGATCAATAATTCATCATATCTCACAATTCGTGTTATTATATCATCTCGCATCACAGGAAACACCATATTTCTTAAAGTTTCATTTGCTAGAGGATGTATTCTATTTGTAATTTTTCTGCCCATAACCATAATGCTTTTATTTTTTCGAAAATCTTTTTTATAACATTGTCGAGCATGATGACGTATTGTGCTTTTGGCGTAGAAAGCTTGACATTTCGCACAAGCAGTAAAATCAATCGCAGTTTTATTAACTTTTTCATTTGGACGTCTGGATACAATAAGTTCTCCGGTATTAATTTCAGAATTAGTATTAAATTTGAAATTACCCATCTTTCGTAAGTTACTTATTATTTGCTTTCTTTCTGGATTTGTTTTTGGTAGAACGGCAAATTTTTTTACCTCAGGCTCATTATAGTGGACGTTCTGCAAATGACGTGCGAGTTGCGATTGCAACTTCATGCAGAAAGTACAACAATTCTTTTTGGTGGATTTTATCTTAGAATTTTGAACGTGCATTAATTCGTCATTGCATGAAGATGTGCCAACAATATTAATTTTTGATTCATTGAAACTAGAAGCGGATGATATAGTTTTGTTTGAAACATTATTATGTGGAGATTCACTATTATGTGAAAAATCACTATTATGTGAAGAACTTTTTTCTGAAGGTACGTATTCTGATTCTTCATCGCTATATTCTTTTTCGTTATCTGGTAAAAATAAAATTAGTTAAATACAGCAATGGTCAAAAATATTGCATCGCTTATGGAAAGGAAAGTCATTACTCTAATGAAAAAGACGTACACACATAAATGTTGCAAAATTTTATTTTAGTACTGTTATTTTATGCTTTAATAGGAATCGTCAACAATAATGTAAATCGCAATTAAATCATTAAAATCTTTTTTTTCTCAAAGTATTCCTATCAAAGCATAAAATAACAGTACTAAAATAAAATTTTATAACTACTAAAATAACATTTATGTAAGTCTTCCTTCTTTTAGAGTAACGACTTTCCTTTAATAAAAGACGTTTTTAGACGTCATCTTGCTACCTGGGTTGCATTATTATGCAACCCAGGTAGCAAGATGACGTCTAAAAACGTCTTTTATTAGTATAAATATTATTTGATATTTTTACTTTATACGATGCAACAAAATCAACATTATGAGAGCAATGTCCATTGTTATAGATACATTTATACATGTTCATATATTTATAATATTTTTTTTATATTGTCCTAAATGATATCATCCAATTTGTTTTTTTTTTTACTAAAAAATAGCTACAAAAAATAATATCATACGCACCATAAGATGCTAGAATGTCAACAGTTTTTTCGTTTGTGGCATCTTGTTGACACATATATAATATACGTATATCTCCTGCATTTTCCGATAGCTCTTCTAAACATAAGTATTATTTTTTATAAAATGTTATTCAATGGTAATCCAAAACAAAAGTTAATTATGAAGGAAATGTAAGAAACCGTTACTTGCAAATAAACAACAAAATAACTTAAAGATATCTTATTGCTATAGAAAATTATTTAAAAAACTTTTTTGCAGAGAGAAGACTATTGATACTTTATTAAAACAAATGTCTAATCTTGAATGGGATCAAAGTTACAAAATTACAATAATAATATGTATTATATGTCGATATGTCTACTATAATATTTTTGAAATATTTTATTTTGCTTCCTTATAGAGGAAGCTTTGTTTTCGTGACTTTTGTACATGAACATTTAATTGCGTATAAAGTTTTTTAATATTTTGTTTTGTGTTTTCAATCAATCTATCCTTACTTTTCAAATATCCCTCCCAGTAAGCAAGAAACATCAAATTACATCAATTACATCTATGCAGCAACGTTGTAACATTAATGCAATGTAGTTGAAATGTTTTTTTATGTTTCTTGCTTACTGGGAGCTATGTTATATGGCTGATTTATACATACCAACAGGACTAAATGTTAATTTCTTAGCACATTTCTCCACATTATCAGACTCAGATCCGTTATGTGCAGCTATAAACATAAGGAACAATATATTTTATACCACAAATAAATAAAAAGTATAATTTACTGATTACAAAAAATAAAACATGTTTTAATATATAGGGTGGGGCATTTAAATTAAGTCGTTTAAACATCTAAAAAATAAAGCAAAATAGAAAGAAATGTTTTAGACAAAGTTATAAGGTTTAAAAAGACGCATTTAATGGTAGCATTAGTTTGACCATAAGTGGCGTTGCCAAACTCAGGTTAAGATTAACTTTATTTTTTTTTATAAAAACCCCTATTTTTTATTATATCCCCTTTTTCTATTATTAAATTTGAACAATTTTTGTTTAAAACAATTTTTTATTTGCCTAATACTTTTTGTGATATTCAAGAAAAATTCTGTAACTTGTTCAATATTTAGCTTATGATTTCTTGATAATTGTCAAAAGAAAAAGTGGTGAAAGACTTTTTGACTTGATTTGATTCTCAAGAATATACTATTGCAATAGTGCTTCATTTTTTTTTAAATATTTGTGTATGCATCTCTTTGGAGCTTTTATCTATACACAAATATTTAAAAAAATTAGAGCACTATATTGCAATAGCATATTCTTGAGACAAAATCAAATCAAAAAGTCTTGTGTACCACTTTTTCCTCTGATAAACAATTATCGAGATATCGCAAGCTAAATATTGACAAAGTTATCAAATTTTCCTTAAATATCTTAAAAAGTACTAGGCAAATAAAAAAATGTTTCAGATAAAAAGTTCGATTTAATTAATAGAAGAAGATGGTACAATAAAAAATTGAGATTTTTATTAAAGAAAATCAAGTTGTCTTATTGGATCCAAAATAGGCACCAGACTCAAAATTTAGTCAACTCATTTGATGGCTCTATTCAAACCCTATAACTTGTATTTGGAATATTTTTTTAAGTGTATTGTTTTTTAAATATTTTGATTCTAAGTTAAAATAGAACACCTATATCAGGGTGTCTGAGACCATCCGTACACCTCTTTTATTTTTGCAAGGTAAAGTTGAAACAAAAATATGTTCAGACAAAAGTTGTATGGTCTGAGGAGGAGGCAAATAATGATAGAATCAAATTTCGAAAAAATCAATTTTTTAAGGTCACAGAGATTATTTTTTTAAATGGAATTATATTATGTTTTTACATAATATAATTCTTCTAGTTATTCTGGATATAAAAGTATTAAGGTATAATTCTAAAAAAATTAATAGTTCACGAGATATTTTATACTTTGTTTTGGCATATTTTGACATAAAATATAAAATATCTTGTACCCTATTAATTTTTTGGTAACTGTACCTTAATACTTTTATGCACAAAATAATAAGATGAATCAATTGGTAAAGAAAACACATAGTTACTTTTCAAAAAAATTATGCAATTTGCAATATGCAACCACATCTTTTTTGAAAAGCAACTATGTGTTTTCTTTGCACGAATTGATTTGTTTCATTATTCTGTGCATAAAAGTATTAAGGTACAGTTACCAAAAAATGTATAGTTTACAAAATATTTTATATTATATGTCAAAATATGCCAAAACAAAGTATAAAATATCTTGTAAACTATTAATTTTTTTATAATTCTACCTTAATACTTTTATATGCAGAATAACTAAAAGAATCATATTAGAAAACAAAAATCATATAATTTTATTTTAAAAAATGGCGGTAACCTCTGTGACCTTAAAAAATCAATTTTTTCGAAATTTGATTCTATTATTATTTGCCTCTCTTCAGACCATACAACTTTTGTCTAAACATATTTTTATTTCGACCTTATCCTGCAAAGATAAAAGGGGTGTATGAGTGGTCTCAGACACCCTGTATATATATAGTTATCATAAAATATATTGACTATTGTACTATACTTTGCCCACAACAAGTAAAAAAATAGGCACATATATTACAATATTAAACGTTACATGCAAAATTTTCTATAATATAACAATGGTTACTTACAAGGAACTAAGATCTCTATTAATTCGTTTTCGGCATTATTTCCATGATTAGCATTAAGCAAATCTATTGTTGTATCAATATCAAATACTAAAAAATAACAGAAAAATTTATTTGTATTTATAATAGATCATATTGAAAGAAATATTTTGACATTATTGATATACTCACCATAAGATACTGGAATTTCATCATTTTCTTGGTAATCATAGTCTACATTATGTGCGTCAATTTCATTAGTGTTCTCATTTTCTTTAGCAGAAGATATTTTTGTATTAACATCTAATATACAGAAATATTATGATTACTGTATCATACATTTTATAATAATTTGAATTTACAAGATTATTTTAAATTAAATAAATATTTACCACAAGATGCAGGTACAGGATTGGAGATATCAGTCTCATCATTATTTGTTGCAAGTACACAAATGTTTCTCTGACAATTATGTTCTGGATTACAGATATTAGTCTCATCGTTATTTGATGCAGGTATAGAGTTGTATGTTTGACAATTATGTTCTGGATTGAAGATATCAATCGTTATTTGAGTCAGATATAAAAACATTTGTTTGACAATTATGTTTTAGATTAAAGATATCAGTCTCATCGTTATTTGATGCAGGTATAAAAATATTTGTTTGACAATTATGTTCTGGATTACAGATAGTAGTCTCATCGTTATTTGATACAGGTATAGAAACACATGTCTCACAATTATATTCCGGATTGGAGATATCAACCTCATTGTTATTTGACACAGTCACAGGAATATTTGTTTGACAATTATGCTCTGTATTGGAGATATCAGTCTCATCATTATTTGTTGCAAGTACACAAATGTTTCTCTGACAATTATGTTCTGGATTACAGATATTAGTCTCATCGTTATTTGAGTCATATATAAAAACATTTGTTTGACAATTATGTTCTGGATTAGAAATATCTCATTGTTATTTGACACAGCTACAGGAATATTTGTCTGACAATTATGCTCTGGATTGGAGATATCAGTCTCATCGTTACTTGTATCATCATATTTACCATTTGTAAATTTGTTATAGATTCTACAGCATGATACATAAGGTTTGTTTGTATTAATATTTTTTAATATTGTTTGTAGTAATTTTATCACCTGTAATAATGAAGAAATAATGTTATATTTATTTGGCGTTTAAGTACTTTTTCAAGTTGAGAAAAAGGAATATGTAATTTTTTTAAGATCAGATTGCGAATAGAGCATTAAACCAGAAAACTTTTTACATCTAAAGCTTAATATAGTTAAACTAAATTTTTTTATTTATTTCTGAGTAAAGTGATATATGAGTGTAACATTACTTTATCGTTATATATACACAGAGTTGGGAACGTTACTTCATAAAAGTAACTCGTTACCGTTACCGTTACTTCTTGTAAAAAGTAACTCGTTACCGTTACCGTTACCGATTTTGAAAAGTAACTCGTTACCGTTACCGTTACTCAATAAATAACGAATCGTTACTATTTTCGTTATTTGTTTAAAATACTTATTTATTATATAGTATATAATTAATATTAAATTGGACTTGGTTAGTGGATGCGTGTGTGAGTGGATGCGGATTGCGAGCGATGCGTGGGTCATTGCGAGCGACTGCGTTCACGGATAGATTCGGAGGGTAGGATAGAAGGAGAAGGGAGGTAAACGGCAGAGGAGGCGACAGGAGTGGAGGGAAGTAGAAAGAAGCAAGGGGTGAGAATTAATTAAAAGGGTAAAGAGACGACAATAAGTGAGAGGTTAGGATAGAGGGACGAGGGGAGGGGCCAGGGATAAATAGGGGATTTCGTGCGTTGTGCATACGGCATAGGGCATAGAATATACGGCATAGAGTAGGGTGACAAGCCGATAGAACACCACCTGGAGAGAAGAGCATGAAAAAGAAGGAGAGAGATACGGAAGAGGATGGAAAGAGGAAGAGTGAAGAGGGAGCTATGATAACATTATTGAGAGAATTAAAAGAAGAGATGGCAAGTACAAGGAACGAGATACGGGAATTAAAGGAAAGCTGGAAGGCTAAAGAGGAAAGAATGGAGAAGAAGATAGAGAAATTAGAAGAAAGAGTAAAAGAACTAGAGAAACAAGGAACCGGAGAAAAAGGGAGGTTAGAAGAAAAGATAGAAGAAATAACGGAAAAAGTGAAAGAACGGATAGGTAGACAAGGAGGCAGGGGGGAGTCGACGGGCGAGATAGGAGAAAAAGTGAAAAGGTTGAAAAAGATAATGGACGAGAGAGAGAAGAAGGAGAGAAGGAATAACATAATCATAAGAGGAAGGGGAAGAGCAGCCTGAAGGAGGAGGCTAAAGAATTTCTGGAAAAGGAATTTGGGACCAAAGAAAATGTAAAAGGTGTTCAAGTAGTAGGCAGGGAAGGAAGGGAAGTAATAATAGTAGAGATGGAAGATTGGGAGGGAAAGGAAACAATAATGAAACGGAAGAGCAAATTGTTCGGGGGAAACATATTCATCGATCATGACCTGACGAAAAAAGAGAGAGATGTACAAAGGATATTGAGAGAACGGGCAAGAAAAGAACGAGTGGAAGGAAAGAGGGTAAAGGTAGGATATAGAAAAATGTACATAGAGAATGAGATGTATGTATGGAATGAGGAGGCAAAGGAAATAAGGAAAAGGTAGAATTTTCAAAAATCGGCCGAGAGGAAGGAATAGATGTGCGAGTAAAAGAGGGAGGCAAAAGGAAGAGGAAGAGGAGAGGAAAAGAAAACAAGGATACAAGCGCGGAACTAAGGATGATCTTCTGGAATGTGGCAGGGCTGAAGAAGAAGGACAGAGGATTCTGGGAATACATAGAAGGATTTGACATTATAGGACTATGCGAAACGTGGGTAGATGAAAAGGAATGGGAGAAGATGGAAAGGAATATGTCAAAGAAATTTGTATGGAAATGTCAATACGCGATTAGAGAGAAATGTAAAGGTAGGGCGAAGGGAGGTATAATAACAGGTATAAGGAAGGAGATAGAGGAGATAGATATTAAGGAAGCGGTATTTGTAAACGGAATGCAGGAGAGGAGGCTGAGGGTAGAGGGGGAAATATGGAGAATAATAACGGTATATAATGGGGAGAAAATGATAACATTACGAAGAGAATTAGAGGAAAGGATAGAGGAAAGGGAGGAGGAAATTCTATGTATAGGGGGAGACTTTAATGCAAGAATAGGGGGGGAGGGTAAGAATTACGAGGGGGATAACGACGGGGAAAGTCGGAGAAGCTCTAAAGACGAGGTAATAAACGCGGAGGGAAAGGAATTTTTAGAGATGCTGGAGGAGAGGGGATGGGAGGTAGGGAACGGTAATATGAGAGGCGACGAGGAAGGGGAATGGACGTACTCCGGAGGAAGAGGAACATCGGTGGTGGACTACATGGTGGTGAATCGAGAGGCGTGGGATAGAGTGATCAAGCTAGCTATAGGGGAAAGGGTGAAGTCGGACCACCAGCCCTTGGAGGTAGATATAAGGGGAGGAGTAGAAAGGTTGGAGGAGGAGATTCAAAAGAAGACAAAGGAAGTGATACAGTGGGACGAAGAGAGTATCAAGAAGTATAAGGAGAAAGCAAAAGAGGTAGAGGTGGAGGGAGAAGAGGTGGAGGACGTTTGGGAAAACCTGAAGAAGGCAGTAGAGAAAAGTATGGTAAGGAAAAGGATTGCGATAAGGAGGAGGAAAATAGGAGAGAAGGATTGGTGGGACGAGGAGTGCAAGAGAAAGAAGAGGGGGCTGAAGAGGACATACAAAAGTTGGAGAATGGGAAAGGAAGGAAAGGAGGAATATGTGAAACTAAGAAGAGAATTTAGGGAGATGTGCAGAAGGAAGGAAGAAAAAAGACTAGAAAAATATGAGGAAGAGGTGAGGAGCGCGAAAACAGAAGAGCAAATATGGAAAATAATTAACAAGGAAAGGAGGAAAAGAGTATGGAAGATAATTAACAAGGAAAGGAGGAAAGGAGGAAAAGAGTAGAAAAGAGTATTGAGGAAGATATTAAGATGGAGGAATGGGAGAAACATTTTATGCAGCTGTTGGGAGGAAGTAAAGAGGACAGAAGAGAGGAGGTGGAAAGAAGAAGCAAGGAGGAAGATGGGGAGCTGGAGATTCAGGATCAAGAAATAGAAGAACAGATTAATAACTTAAATAGGAGAAAGGCGGCAGGAGTAGATGGGATAGAAGGAGAGGCATGGAAGTTCAGCGACGGGCGGATAAAGGGAAAGCTGAAGGAAATCCTGAAAAAGGTGTGGAGAGGTGAAGGCTTCCCGGAAGAATGGAGAGTGGGGCTAATAGCCCCTATTTTCAAGAAAGGTGACCCGAAGAGTGTGGAAAACTACAGGGGAGTCTCCCTGTTGTGTACTGCGTATAAGATATACGCAGGAATATTAGCAGAGAGGTTAAGGAAGGAGGTAGAGGAGAAGAAAATTCTGCCGGAAACTCAAGCAGGTTTTAGGAAGGGCAGAGGGACGATGGACAACGTTTATGTGTTACAGCACGTGGTCAAGAGAGAACTGAGGAAGAAAGGAGGAAAAGTATATGGGTTCTTTGTGGACCTAAGGGCGGCCTTCGACAGGGTGGATAGAAAGATCTTATGGGAAGCAATGGAGAAAA
Source organism: Temnothorax unifasciatus (assembly GCA_030770225.1). Lineage (NCBI taxonomy): Eukaryota > Metazoa > Arthropoda > Insecta > Hymenoptera > Formicidae > Temnothorax > Temnothorax unifasciatus. The sequence continues at coordinate 92,899 of JASTWK010000554.1, forward strand.
GAGGAATAAGAGGAGGGATAATTGAAAGAATCAAGGAAATCTATGAAGGGACGAAGAATGCAGTTAAAGTGAGCGGAAAAGTCTCCAACTGGTTCTGGACGGAGAAAGGAGTAAGACAGGGGTGCCCTCTGAGTCCGCTACTGTTCTCGATATTGATAGCAGATGTGGAGGAGGAGATGAGGACAGGGTAGGCGGGCGGCATGAGGGTTGGAGCAGAAAGGATATGGACACTAGCGTATGCAGATGACCTGGTGCTGCTGGCAAAAATGAGGATGGAATGAAGGAGATGATAAGGAGGCTGGAGAGATATTTAAGAAGGAAAAAACTGCAGTTGAACACAGAGAAGTCGAAGATTATGTGCTTTAGAAGAGGAGGAGGCAGAGGAAAGGAGGTGGGATGGGAATGGGAAGGAAAGAGGCTGGAGGAAGTTAAGGAATACAAGTACTTGGGATATGTGTTGAGGAGGAATGGAGGCGACGACGGACAGATCAAGAGTGTAAAGAAGAAGGCAAATATAGTTATGAGACAGGTATGGGGGTTGGGGGAACGTAGGTTCAGGGATGATTTTAGGAGAAGGATGATATTATTCAAATATTTAGTACTTGGGGTGATAATGTATGGGGCAGAGATCTGGGGTTGGAAAGAAAGAAAAGAATTGGAAAGAATACACAAAAAGTATGTAAAGTGGACCCTTGGCCTCGACTCCTGTACGCCGGACTATATAGTTTATAAAAAAAAGGGAGAGTAAAGCTAAGTACAATTGCGGGAAACAGAGCAGTAAGGTTCGAGGAAAAGGCTATGAAGGTGGGAGAAAGAAAATTGGTAGTAGAATGTGTGAAGGAAAAAGAGAGCGAGGGACAAAAGGGCATGGTGGGGGAGGAGAGAGAGATGTTTTATAGGCAAAACGGATTTAGTTCGGAGGGTATAAAACTACTGAGGGATGGGGAGGCGGATATAGGGCAAGTAATAGGGCAGAGAGAAAGAGAGAGACTAGGGCAATGGATGGATAGTAGGATAGGAAGCACGAGATACAATGAGAGATATAAGGACATAATGGCGCAGGAAGGACCGAGATATTTGAGAGAAAAAGGGCACAAAGGGAGCCAAAAGCTGATTGCGAGATGGAGATGTGGAAACGAAGAGGAAAGAAACAGATTTGGGCGGAGGCGGGAAGAAGAAAATGCCAGATCTGCGAAGAAGAAGAAGGAACGATGGAGCACATACTGACACATGTAGATGGAGAGCGCAAGATTAGAGTGAGGGATTTTTTAGGAGAGGAAGGAAAGATAGCGAATGTAAAATGCATGAGAGAATTAGAAAAAATGAGAGAGAATAAGAGAAGGGAAAAAAGAGTGGATGAAGGAGTGAATGTTTAAGTAGTGAAATTGTAAACCAAGTCCCGGATTTTAGGCTGGAAGGCCGAACCGAATAAAGTATATTATTATATAATTAATATTAAATTAATATAATTAAAATATTAACATATTCATAAGAGTAATTAAAACAACACAAAAAAAAATTTATATCTTATAACTTTTTAATTTATAATATTACAAATATACTCTATAATATAGTACTTAACTTATATTGTAATACATGTAATATAAAATATGAATTCGAAATTCGAATCACATATAAAAACATAAATTCAAATTATTTTTCTTATTATTAATAAACTTTACTAAAGTTTAAACTTAAAAATAAAAACATTTTACCAAAATGTTTTATTTATTTTTAAAAGCAATAGATGTTCCATGGAATCATCATTTAGATTACATCTTTGCGGCCTTAATATATTACCGCTAACGCTAAATAATCTTTCGACTGATGCACTGCTTGGCAGTGCAGTGTTGTAATTAATAAAGTGTGTTTTGAGTTTAGGAAAATCATGTAACATTTCAACATTACACGATTTCGATTTTAAATATCGTTGTAGCTCTTCTTCGTTGGATTCATCGATTTGTTCGTGAAACTCAAAAAAATTATCTCGATTATCCTCAGTTTTATCCATGTTTATAGTAATTTCAATATCGGGTTGAATTCCCAATAATTCTTCTAAATAGTTTTCGGCTATTTTTTTCTTTTCCCCAATCAACCAATTTAACTTGAACTTTGGGTGTAAACAGCTTCCAATAATTAAATCCTTCCTGTCAAATATTGGGAGGAATCTGTAATTATATAAATATAGAAAGTAAATACATATAATTATTTAATATTTAATATATTATAGTAATTGATATAGTAATTAAATAATAATAATTTATTATAATTAAAATATAAATAAATATCTTATTATTTAAAATAAACGAACACATAATAATGATCAGATTACCTTTCATTTAAACCTCTCTGAAGAGCTATTACTAATGAATGGCAATGTGTAAGTCTATTTTTGCTTAAAGTTTCCAATTTTTGTTGTAAAGTGTTCAAGACTGGCAATAGGTATCCCATATACATTCCAGAGTCACCCTGTAAAATATCCAGTGCACGCGCCAAAGGTTCCATTACCTAATCCAAATAAATAACAAGAAATTATATAAACATTATAGAATTGTAGACCACGTTTTGTTGAAATAGAAGTAATTTACCTGGCAATATTCTTGTAGAAATTTGATTTCGTTATCTGACAGCCTTTGTAAATTGCAGAAGTCTAAACATTGGTTTACTCTTTCAGATTTATTTGTCAAAAGTGATACTAATTGAGAAACAGAATCGAAAGTAGAGTTCCACCTATCAAAATAAAAAATAAATCTTAGTTAATAAAATATTTTTGGAGAATACTTTTAGATCTAATAGAAATGAATAAAAACAAAAATAAATAAAGACATAATATAAAAACGTAAATGTTTCACCTAGTGACAACAGGAGTTTTTAAGTAGACACCGCACATTTCTTTAATTTTGTCAGCAACTTGGGTTGATTGATTCTGCTTATTCCAAAACTTAGTTAGTTTAGCAAATGTCGTTCTATATACTTTTTTGTACTGTGCGTCACTGTGTAATGCTTTTTCAGAATCTTTGGCTGCAATGAGATTCAATGTATGGCTTGCACATCTTTGGTGTGGTGGAAGAACCAAATCTTCTAGACTTGCATTTTCTGCATCACCCGTAGTTAATAATTCACTAATATCGTGAAATTCATCAGAGACTTCTGAGTCATCAGAATCGTTACTTTTATTTTTCTCGAAAATTCTAAAAAAATTATAATTATTAGTTTTAAAGCTTTCGCGCGGTCACTGATATCAAAAGAATTATTTATAAATCAATGAAAAGACTTCTGGATGGATGTCGCATGCTGGAACAGCGTAATGCCAACGTTACAGTTTGCATTTTTAGGACTAGGAGTTCTGATACTCATCAAAATTTAGACGTCGACATTATACGCTATTTCCTGCACGCGACATCCATCCGTAAGCCCTTTTTGTTTATTTGTAAATATCATTTATTTGTAAATTCATTTGTAAATACCATTTATTTGTAAATTTATTTGTAAATATCATTAAAAATAACACATTTTAATAAGAAAATATTATAAAATCTTACCGAAACGCCTTAACAAAGTTTGACCCATTATCGGTTGTTGTGCAGCATATTTTGTTCTGTATATGATATTCCAAACAAATAGAATGAATAGCCTTCGCCAAAATATCATGTGTATGCTTTCCTCTGATTCTCCGGCAAGCTAATGCAGCTGACTCTCTTTTTAGAGTTTCGGAATTAATCCAGTGAACTGTTATTCCTAGATAACTTCTACAAAAATACAAATTTTAATGAATTAAAAGAACCCTAAAGAAAAAAATATTTATAATAAAATTTTTGCACATTTTTATTACATATATACATATTATACATATTTATAATAAAATAAAAATATTAAATATTGTATTAATAACCTTTTTGCTTTACTCCATAAATCTGTCGTTGTTGATACTATTTCAACTTCTGCCAATTTATTTTCAACAGCATTTTTCATTTTAAAATATGCTTGATCGACTTTATCTTTTAATGTTTTTCTACATATCATATTAATATTTGAAGGTAGTCCGATTTTAACCAAATCAACAAACGTTGAACTGTCTACAATGGAGAAAGGCAGAACGTTTTCAACAATAAACCGCAATATAGCGGTATCTAATTTTTTTTGAGTGACTGTAGAATTTCTGGAACTCCAGTTTTCTAATATTTTTTGTTTCTTTGTCGTACAATTAGAGGTATCTTCATTTCGTCGTTTAGCATTTGCGAGTTCCAGTTTTGCTTTTTCAATATTTTTTAAATAATATGGATGCTTTGCCTAAAAATGTACATAATAAAATAATATATATTAGAAAAATCTTGATTAAATAAATAATTAATAAATTTCATGTTTTGTTAGATATAATAAAATGTAGGAAAGAGTAGATATAGTAAAACAGAAAATAATGCATATTTTTTACAAGTTATGTAAAGTCTAATAAATTTCAAATAATAAAGAAACATTTAGAAACATGAGATAAAAAATACATGTATGAAAAACAAAAAATTAATTACAGTTTTGCAAGAAAAAATTAAAACTTAAAAAACCTGGCTTAAGAAAGCTAACGCTATTAATACATTCATTCACATTTACATAAAAAATCTTAATATGTAATTGATTTTTTACAATTAAAAATTTTCTTAATATTAAAGTACAATTGTAATTAAGGAAAAAGTGCTTTTATTATTTCATGCAAAATGTGTTTTTCTTTATACCTACTCTTTTATGTTGCATCTTTGACTCAAAATATTTTTCAAAATTGTTTGGGTCCGTGAAAAATCTAAAAATCTGAAAATCTAAATTCTACTTTTTATATAGTTTAGTTAGTTTTATTATGTCTTATATACTATATGTGTATATATATATATATATATATATATATATATATATATAAAGAGAGAGAGAGAGAGAGAGAGAGAGAGAGATCACGACGTATAAAGAAAAAAATTAAAAAATCATTTTTGCATACATATTTGTAAATATTTTAATCACACAAAAAACATTTAATATCTAAATCACGTGTTTTCCATAAAAATAAATTATTTAAGATATTCTAAATTTTATACTTTAATATTTAATATCATATATCATATTCAGAAGTATAATTGAATAGAAAATTCTAATAAAAAGATCAAGATTACAATATTGTCTGAGTAGTTAAGCAGCACAATACAACTTAAACGCATATAAAATAGTAATACTTATTAACTTCAATTTCCTTATTCAGAAGCTTTTGTATTATAATTTTCTACTTTAATTAAGCTGTAGAGTATATCGTTATCATTAGATGCGTTTTGAGAATTATTACTACTTAAATATGAATATAACTTACCTTTATGTGCTTTTTTAAATTTGCAGCAGAACTTTTACTCGCTTGAATAATTTTCTTGCCAATACAAAATTTACATGCAAAAGCGAAGTTATTTTCTTTACACAGTTTTGGTTCAAACTTGTAAACTTCAGAATATGCTGGCCATGGCATTTCACATTCTTCCTCGTTGAATAATTGCGATTCATCTCTCTCCTCATTTATTGAATTGCTTTCTGTCATTTTTCTATTTGTTTTGTTAATTATATTTTTCGTCGAATAGAATTGCAATACTTTTTTATTATTTCCTTTCTTCTTTTATCTAGATAGCCATCTGTTGAAATAGATTTCGCAATACTTATTATCATTTTTTAAATAATAAGCTAAAAATAAATAAATAACACAAAAATTTTAATGGTAACAGAATATTTTTGGCATATAATTATTTCTTAAACTTATAACACATATGCAACACAAAACGCTATATTTATAACTAATAAGTAATAATATATACTTACTTTACAACACTAATCAAAATTATCAATAAATGTGATCCACAAACCGGCCGGTTATTACCTAACCTAACCACAAACTGATTATTATTATCAATCTACACACGTGTGGTCTCTTATTTTTTCCACTATTTAATAATCAGTTTGTTACGCAGATATGAGATATGATATACTATATACTTTACGACACTTTACGACAATAATCACAAAAGTGATCAATGAATTTGATCCACAAACAAAATCAACTAATTACTACCGATAGCACCGATACACGAATACGTTATTTCTTGCCGTTTGCGTTTCCACTGCTTAATAGGGAACTCGCTTTCCAAAATCGGCAAAATCACTTTTTTCAGTTTTTCCGCTAACATGAAACATGAGTCATGAGATATGAGTCATGAGATATGAGATCTTAATAGAGAGGGCATGTAATACAAGTGAATGCGTGTCCACATGTATCACGGGACTGTGTTACGAGCTTCGATCATTGGCAATGAGCACATATTACATATAGAGACCGCGTTAAGCAGAACGACTGATGAGTTGCCTTTGTCATCTTGTCAACACTAACACTCGACTTTGATTTGTTGGTCCTAAAAATAAGAACCAATCACGTACGATTGTTATTCGCTACTAAGCGGTTTCAGTTTGTTTTGCCGTGTAAAGTAACGATAAAAGTAACGTTAAAATCGTTACCGTTAGCGAAAAATTGTAGCGACGTTACCGTTATCGTTATAGATAATGAAAAGTAACGTCGTTACCACTTCGTTACCAAAAAAAAGTAACTGTAACGGTAACGGCGTTACAAGTAACGCGTTACTTCCCAACTCTGTATATACATATGTTATTCACTCATCGCTTTACTTAGAAACAAATAAAAATTTAGTTTAACTATGGCTACGGTCAACTTAACACTACAAATACTTTGAAGCGTTCTTCTTCTCCTTCTTTCTTCGTTGAAAGAAAGGAGAAGAGAAATATTAAGCTTTAAATGTAGAAAGTTTTCTGGTGTTCTATTCGCAATCTGATTTTTACTACATAAATTATTTTAACTTACCATTTTTTGCCAAAATCGTTGCACGGTATCTATATTAATCACTGTATTTTACTGTTGTAACACCTTGTTTATTAGTATAAATATGGCTCGAATGGCACACATAATGCACATTATCGTAATATTTGACCAAAACATACATCTTAGACTGATAAGATTGAAATAAAACTGGACTTAATAAAAATTTACATCTCTATATGTATATAAGACGCCGTATATACTACATATACTATAGATCCGTAGGAAACTGAAGAAGTGCATCCATATTATCTAGAAAAAAATTAGAGAAGTAAAAAATCGTTACCCCAGCGAGAAATGACCCATCTATAAACGTCTAATCGACGTCGATTAGACGACGTCATTTTTCGCTGGGACTGATAGTGTGGCAATCGAAATAAATGTAATTTTGTAAGAATTAAGATCTTTACGTACACGTGTGACTTACAAATAGCTTATGTGAGAGTATACCACCTTTACTGAGAAAGTGACTTTATTTAACAGATATAAACATTCTACTGCTTTAAGTAATTACTGCAGATTAATAGATTCGATTAGTAAAAGCTCTTAAATTTTGTGTAGAAATACACACTGCACGAATTAATCAGTAACTACTGAGATATGGCACATTTGTAGACATGGCACCGTGACCTTTGTACAAAAAAATATAAGCAGTACAATTTAGGCAATAAGCAAATCAACAATCACATCTCGATCAAGCATTGTTTAAAATTTAATCATAATTTTGATTTTGATTTGTTGATTCGATTACAGATTAAATGTTACTGTTTAAGTTGTAAGTTAAAATTTACTACTACTTACGTTGTTCAATGTGCTACTGGGACGAGAATATTTCCCGCTTAAAAAGTGGCGCTTACAAGCCAGACAAAGCACATAGCCTGCTTGCCGAGTGGATGAAGGTGTTTGGTTAGATCCACAAATACGAACCAATGGGTGCATCCAGGAACGCAATCACTCACAGAACGGTTAAACAGCAATTTAGTGTAATTGGTTGGATCTAAAGGTAAGAACCAATCGCTACTAGCCGCTCAATTAGTGGTCGCGTTCTTGAATGTTCCTAATATCGCCTATTGTGCAAGGAGCTTAAAACCTTGTGTCCACGATGCTAGAACTGTGTCCGAGTTTCGGTTTAAAGCCTTGTGTCCACGATGCTAGAAATCGGTCCGAGTTTCGGTTATAAGCCAATGAAACTGCTGCTTTTCTGTAAGAGCTGCAAGTTGATTGGCTTATAACCGAAACTCGGACCGATTTCTAGCATCGTGGACACAAGGCTAAAGCCTTGTGTACACGATACTAGAAATCGGTCCGAGTTTTGGTTTAAGCCAATGAAATTGCTGCTTTTCTGTAAGAGCTGCAAGTTGATTGGCTTAAACCGAAACTCGGACCGATTTCTAGTACCGTGTACACAAAGCTTTAAGTCAATGAAACTGCTGCTTTTCTGTAAGAGCTGCAAGTTGATTGGCTTAAACCGAAACTCGGACGCAGTTCTAGCATCGTGGACACAAGGCTTAAGCCTTACGTAGCGTCACGTTGACCGTAGCCGCTGATCCATAGATGCGGAAATGCCGTGCGGCAGAGTGCGTTGACCAATCAGAAGGCTGCCGAAAGTCGCCTGCGTTAACCTCCGGCAAAATCAAAATTTTTTGATTGGTCAACGCACTCTGCCGCACAGCGTTGCCGCGCCTATAGAGTCTTATGCTGGGTCTACAATGCGAGTCGCAAAGTCGTGAGTCGCAAGAATTGACCAATCACAATCAAATGTGAAGAGAATAATCGACTGTGATTGGCCAATTCTTGCGACTCACGACTTTGCGACTCCCATTGTAGACCCAGCATTAAGCTGGGTCTACAATGCGAGTCGCAAAGTCGTGAGTCGCAAGAATTGACCAATCACAGTTGAATTTGAGGAGAATAATCGACTGTGATTGGTCAATTCTTGCGACTCACGACTTTGCGACTCCCATTGTAGACCCAGCATTAGTATTGTGCTGGGTCTACAATGCGAGTCGTAGGTCGTGAGTCGTAGGAAATGGACCAATCACAATCGAATTTGAGGAGAATAATCGACTGTGATTGGTCAATTCTTACGACTCACGACTTTACGACTCGCATTGTAGACCTAGCATTAATGGCTGCGTTCAGGAAACAACCGTTGAGTGAGCGCTCAGTGATTCTTTATTATAATTGGTTTTACACTTAGATCAGAAGAAGAAGGCAAGAACCAATCATATTAAAGAATCATTGATCACTCAACGATTGTGTCTCCTGAACGCAGCATTGCAGCCAATGGCGGCGTTCAGAAGAACAATTACTGAATTATCTTCTTTTGCACATTCTGCGTTGACTTATTGTTTCTAAAAGAAACAACATCTTTAATCTTAAGCCCGGTGTCCACGATGCAAGAACTGTGTCCAAGTTTTGGTTTAAGCCAATCAACTTGCAGCTCTTACAGAAAAGTAGTTTTATTGGCTTAAACCGAAACTTGGACACAGTTCTTGCATCGTGGACACCGGGCCTTAAGCCTTGTGTACACGATACTAGAAATCGGTCCGAGTTTCGGTTTAAGCCAATGAAACTGCTGCTTTTCTGTAAGAGCTGCAAGTTGATTGGCTTAAACCGAAACTCGGACCGATTTCTAGTATCGTGTACACAAGGCTTTAGAGCCTGTATTTTAATGCGGGAATTTGCACGAGAGTGTAACGCCAGTTGTCCAGCTACACTGCGTGGTACAACCTTGCGAAAACATATAGCCACCCATTGCATTCAATTAAACCTCAATGATACTGACGTCACGGATCTTGCTACATTTATGGGCCACGCCGATAAAATCCACAGACAACATTACAAACAACCATCAGCGAGTCGAGACATTCTTAAAATGTCTAAGTATTTAGAAGCTGTGCAAGGAAATACACAGGATACAAATACACATTATTCAAACGACGAATCTTCATCGGATATGGAACTTGAAATCCAAACTAATTCAGAAGAAAACGTTAGTCTTAGCAACAATGAAATAGGTAATTAAAGTAATATTTAATATTATCTTATATAATAATAATATATAAATATACATGTATAATAAAATATAGTATAAAATAACTGTAATAATGACATAAAAATATTATAATAATATAATATATATAAATATGGTAAAAAATAATATAACAGTAAGAAAAATTCAATATTTATATTTTTACATTTTACATTTGTGTATATATTGGTGTTTTTGTATATAATTACTCTTAATTTATTATTTTTAATACTTATAAAACAAATTATATTATTTTAGATACAACAACATCGTCATTAAATGATTCATCAAATCATATAGATTGCCAAGGCAAGAAAGGCAAGAAAAATAAAAATGGAAAACGGAAACGAAGTAGTAAATAATGTTTTTTATTCTTTTCCAATCTTTTATTATACCAATATTATAAACTTTTATTTTTTTATCTTGTGTCAAAATCCTTTCTATTAATTTAATCATTTCTGTAAATGTACATTATTTATCAAACCAAGGAAAAACATCATTAAATGGTCAGAATTGGATCTTGGTTGCCTAATAATACTATTCAAAGAAATTTTACGTATAATTAAATTGATATCAATTATGTGACTGCGCTGTTTTTGCTTCGGTTGAGACGGCGTTTTAAGTATGGAAGTAACAACGTGTGGTTTGCTAAGGCAAAGAATTATAGGCGTAAAATTTACTTGAATAATATCATTAGGCAATCAAAATCCGATCCTGTCTATTTAACGACTTTAGTAGGTATACTATGACAGTTCTAACTCACCGCGGCGTGTTGCTTTCGCGCGAGTATCGGATTTCGCGAGGGGGCGGGGGAGGGGGGGGGGGTACCGCGTTTTCGGCGTTGGGGGGGGGGGGGGGGGGGGTACCGCGTTTTCCGACGCCGCGGGGTGAGGGAACCTGCGTTTTCCGACGCCGCGGGGTGAGGGGACCGCGTTTTCCGACGCCGCGGGGTGCGAGGTGATCGCGCTCGCGTTTTCGTCGCGCCGCAGGAGAAGAGGTGACCGCGTTCGCGTTTTCGCTGCGCCGCGTGACGTCACACGGCACGCTCGCGTTATCTCCCTCGTTCTCTTGCGCCCCTGTCCCCCGTTCGCGCGCGTCTTCTCGTTTGCGCGCGGTCCCTCTCGCTCCCGGCCCCCGTTCGCGCGCGGTCCCTCTCGCTCCCGGCCCCCGTTCGCGCGCGGTCCCTCTCGCTCCCGGCCACCCGTTCGCGCGGACCCTCTCGCTCCCGTTCGCGCGCGTCTTCTCGTTTGCGTTCTCTTTCCCTCGCGCGTTCTTGCTCACGATCGCGTTTTTTCGTTCGCGCGCGTTTTCTCGTTCGCGCGCGTTTTCTCGTTCGCGTTATCTCGTTCGCAACCCCCGTTATTTCTCCGCCGTTCGCGCTCGTCTTCTCGCTTCCGTCACCCATTAGAGTTAGATCATTTTTATATTATTTTAAGTGATTTATTTATTGGAAATAAGAGGAAGAATATTTAACAATTTATACGACACAGATGAGAGAAAACGTTTAATGATCGCGCGACGAATGCGGCACGCGCATTCTTATCTAGAGTTACAGCTATGTAATTCTAAACCGCTGACGGTGGACAAGGGATCGGTAGACAGAAGGAAAAATAATTTTAGATACAGTGATATATGCATTTAATATACATTTATTTCTCATATAATACACCGTGTATAATATTATCTGCAACAACAGTTCACAATCAATAATTGAATCTTGCAAATAGCGCCAATGTACGGCTGCTGCTGCGAGCATACCATTTCAACTGCAGATCCGCACCCATTACCATCTACAATGGGGCATAGGGGTACTAAACAGAAAGAAAAAAATATTAAAAATAACTCTACGTTACATTTCACTAACCTACCTGTCACACCTTACCAGTCGCGTGTAGGAATAAATAAATCATCCTCCTCATCATCCTCTGTCGAAATATATGTTCCCCAAATCCAATTGGGCTCCCTGATACGATGCTTAGGACACCACTCCATGTAGCGGATTGCTATTTGCGTTTCAGGGATAAACTCACAAAGGTCATCTTCATAATGATAATAGTCCTGCCAATGATGTCCTGCTAAACAGTACATTCGTGAGCGTAGTGAGATGAGTCGTTCAGATAAGTATTCATCTCGATGGCCATCATATATATCATCGTCGTACTCATCATCTCCAGGCTTGCATCGCGATACATAATAATCGTTAATTCTGCCACGACACATGATAATGTGAAAGTTATTAGGCCATCTCGGAGTCGGTAGACTTGTATCAATAATGTGATATCTTTGCAACGCGTGATGTGTTGGGCACTACTTGTTAGTGCGAGTGAGCACGTTTCGAAAACCGACCTCTCTGCCACGAAGATTATGCACAATCGACGAGCAATAACGTTTGTCTGTTCCCGCGTTGTCCATATTTTTTCACACAGTGTCAATGCCGTTTCAAACTCTCGACTGCGCGCTAGAATTCTCGTAGACCATTTATACGTACACAAAAATGCGAATCTTGCAAATAGCGCCAATGTACGGCTGCTGCTGCATGGTGACCACCACCACAATCCACATAAATGTGATATCGTTGTCTAGAACGTGATGAGATCACCTCATCGGGCAATAGCATCAAATATGATTTTTTCAAGAACATGTCGCGACGTGTCTCGCGATGATTTCATCGAACACGTGCAAAAACTGCAAATTTTGCATTTTTCTGGTCGATGTACGGCTGCTGCATTGATACAGATCAAATCACCGAAAGTTACGTTATTGTTTTCAAGAATATACGTGTCTCGCGATGATTTCATCGAACACGTGCAAAACCGCAAATTTTGCAATTTCGCATAAGTCAATGGGCCGTTATTGATATCAAGAACATACGTCTCACGATGATTTCATCGAACACGTGCAAAACTGCAAATTTTGCAAATAGCGCCGATGTACGGCTGCTGAGATGAAATTAAATATGCTAGCAAACGATGTATCATTAGTAGAATATAAATTGACGAATCTGGGGGGATACGCTCAGTAGTCGAGAATTGGAAGTCGTGAGTACAATTGTGTAAGAAAGAAGATCGTGCAATAATATGGAACAAGAGTTGTTGGACCAATCCGCCCTTTTAAATTCGTGGGAAGAATTTACCGCGTGGGAGCAACGATGCGACGAGTTTATCGAATCGTTGGAAGAACAAAGCCGAATTAAACGGCCACGATTATCGATCGGTCTCAAACAGTCGTTGATTGCTTGTATCGCACGAAAGTCTGAAAGACTCGGTACGTCAACGTTTCACACATATGGGTGCCGGATACAGTGCGAGTGAGACAGGACTCAGATGGCGCGAGATAGATACGGCTTTTGAAAGTCGTATACTGACCGGTGTGGTGATAAATTCGAAACACATCGATCCATGTCAATTTCTCAAAGATGCGAGAGACATTGTACTCATTCATGTGCGGAACGTCATGCAACGACACGTCAATGTAAAGATAAACACAATGTTTAATTGTGAATTTGTTGCGGGTGACAAACGCGCGAATAAAAGTATCGCTACGAGAAACAGTGAACTCTTTCGTACGTCCGATCTGCGCGAGTGGTACAAGCGACGCGTTATCGAGCCTACCCTAGCATCGCTGGAGGAATTCCAGGAACGTGATAGCGGATGGGCGTTGTCGCGTATACTGAATTTGACTGTTAACGTAAACAAGTACAATCCATTGCACGCGGGGTGTTTTGTGGAAATACCGCTAGAAATTAAAAAGAAGAAAGCGGTGATAAACGTGCGATCAATGCATGCGGACAATGCATGTTTCGCATGGTCAGTGACGGCTGCTCTGCATCTAGCCCAAAGAAATGCAGAACGGGAGTCGTCGTATCCACATTACACGTCGGTGCTAAATCTTACAAACATTAAGTTTCCAATGACGTTGGATCAAATTAAAATTTTTGAAAATTACAATGACATCTCCATCAACGTGTACAGCATCGAGAAAAAAAACGAGGAACTTGCTATCGTGCCAATACGGCTCACCGACAGAAAGATGGACAGGCATGTAAATCTGCTGTACGTGCATGACGACAACGTGGGACATTTTGCATGGATCAAGAACTTATCCCGCCTCGTGAGCTCGCAACTGAGCAAGGCACGATGGTCGGAAATACTTTTGCGATCGGTGAGTATATGTCCTAATAATAATAAAAATAAATCTTACTTAAAAAATATATAAAAAATTTCATTATTTACAGATGTTTACACTATTTCCACACGAGCGAGAAATTGGAAGCCCACACCGTCGACTGTCTGGAGATGAACGACTGCGCGATCAAGTTACCGAGCGATAACAACAAGTGGTTGGCCTTTAAGAATCACAACAGGAAGGAACGAGTTCCGTTTATCATATACGCCGACCTGGAATGTACCCTGGAGAAGATGGAAGCTGATCCGGAAACGTCCAGGTACACGTATCAACATCATCGCGTGTTTAGCATAGGGTACTACGTGCGTTGCTCGTACGACGACTCGTTATCAATGTATCGGTTTCGTCGCGATAAGGATTGCGTCGCGTGGTTCGCCGAGGAGCTAAGACGTTTAGCTCACGATGTAAAGACAATCTTGTCCACTAATTTGCCCATGGCGGATTTCACGCGAGATGAGTGGGAAAAGTTTAACAGCGCAACGCACTGTCACGTGTGCGAAAAACCGTTCGAGCCAGACAAGCCAGACAACGTGCGAGTACGCGATCATTGTCATCTGACCGGTCAGTACAGAGGTCCCGCGCACTCAAACTGTAACTTAAATTATAAAGATTCGCATTGTATTCCGATAGTTTTTCATAATTTATCAGGCTACGACGCGCATTTTATTATAACGGAAATAGCAACAGCGTACGAAGGACATGTAGATTTACTCCCAATTACAAAAGAGAAATACATTTCGTTTACGAAAAACGTTAAAAGCACCGAAGATAAGATAAAACTTGCGTTAAATTGCGATTTATCGATTCGTACAAGTTTCTCACCGCTAGTCTCGACAAATTGGCATCTTATCTTAGCAAGGATAAACTGCGAATATTGCAACGCGAATTTTGTAAATTATCCGCAGAAAATTTTGATTTGTTGACACGAAAAGGCGTATTTCCGTACGAGTACATTGACTGCGTCGAAAAGTTGGAGGACTCGTGCTTACCGTCGCGCGACTTGTTTTACAGTTCATTGACAGGTGACACCGTATCCGAGAGCGATCACGCGCACGCCGTCAACGTCTGGCAGCGGTTCTCCATTCGAACGCTCGGTGACTACAGCGATTTATATCTCAAAACCGATGTCTTGCTGTTGGCCGATATCTTTGAAAATTTTCGCGATAGCTGCGTCGCGAGTTATGGACTCGATCCAGCCTATTATTATACTCTACCGGGTTTTACGTGGGATGCTATGTTGAAGCATACACGTATCAATTTCGAATTGCTCACCGACATTGACATGGTCATGTTTATCGAACGCGGTATACGCGGCGGTTTGAGCCAATGTTCGAACAGATACGCGCTCGCCAACAACAAATACATGCAGTCGTATGAACCATCATCGTATCTGATGTATTTTGATGTAAACAACTTATACGGCTGGGCAATGTGTCAACCATTGCCATATGCAGATTTTCAATGGGTCGACGACGTAACCAATTTTAATGTTATGGATATCGCGTTGGATTCCTCGATAGGCTACATTCTCGAAGTCGACTTGGAGTATCCGCAACATCTTCACGACGCGCACACTGACCTACCGTTCTGCCCAACGCGCGATAAACCACCTGGTAAGCTGCAGAACAAGCTCCTCGCAACATTATACGATAAGAAACGTTATGTAATACATTATCGCAACCTGCAGCAGTGTACTCGTCACGGTCTTCGTATATCAAAGATTCACCGCATATTGAAATTCGCGCAATCTCCGTGGCTTCGCGATTATATTGAACTAAATACGAAATTTAGAACATTGGCCAAGAATGATTTCGAGAAAAATTTATACAAATTGATGAACAACGCTGTGTTCGGCAAAACCATGGAGAATGTGCGGAATCACGTTGACGTGCGACTCGTGACTCATTGGGAGGGTAGATATGGCGCGGAGGCAATGATCGCGAAACCGAATTTTCATAGCCGAAGCGTCTTTTCGGAGAATTTAGTAGCGATAGAAATGCGAAAACTCGAGGTGGAGTTCGACAAACCAATCTACGTGGGTATGTGCATCCTCGATATATCCAAGACATGTTTGTACGAATTTCATCACGAGTATATGTTACCGTTGTATCGCGAAAAGTGTAAAGTCACGTACACTGATACTGACAGTCTCATTTATCACATCGAGTGCGACGATGTGTAATGACACCATGAAGCGCGACATTAATAGATTTGACACTAGCGATTACGCGGTCGATAATGCGTACGGTATCCCACTCGCCAATAAAAAAGTTCCGGGTTTGATGAAAGACGAAAACAACGGCGCGATAATGACTGAATTTGTCGGGCTTAGAGCAAAGATGTACGCCTTGCGAGTGAACGGTAAGAAAGATACGAAAAAGGCTAAAGGTGTTAAGAGTAACGTCGTAGCCAGGTCGATAACGTTCGACGATTACACGCGATGTCTGCGCGACGAAATTGAAATGACGCGACAGCAGGCTTGCATAAGATCCAAACAAAACGAGGTGTACACCATGTCCGAAACGAAAATAGCACTAAGTCCGTACGATGATAAACGCTTCATTATACCCGGTTCTACCGAGACGTTGCCATGGGGGCACAATAAAATACCTTAAATATATATATATATATATATATATATATATATATATATATATATATATATATATTGTAATTACATTTAGATATTTATGAAAATAAATGACTCATTTGTATGTATGTATATGTTTTTATATTGTAATAAATTTTTTTACAATACATTATTCTTGTGTATCCACGAATTGTGTGAATTACCAAATCCTAACCACTTTACATAAACCTCATCCCCCCTTTTGCGCAAAACTTTTTCAACGAGATACACGTCGGGATTAGCAACGCGATGTAACTCGTATTCGTAGAAGCCGCCGGCGACGGGTTTTCCGCAGGAATCTTCCAACAGATACGTCACGGGATTAGTTTTCTGCACTTTGACGATTCTAAACACCTCCGTGGTCCAATTTGGCGTGTATCCTTTCTCGAAGATTGTCTTGAATTTACTCACGCGTACCGAGTCGCCCACTTTGAATCGCGCGGGAGCAGCGATCTTTACGTGACTGTACACCGTTGTTAGGAGCTGGTCGGCGATCGCGGGGGTAACATCGATAGGTCGCATGCCGATAGTTCGATGCTTTCGCGCGTTGTAATCCGATACGAGACCCGGCAGCGAGTCGATCCATTTGTAATTTCCATTGAGCGTAAACATTTTCCACATGTCGTTCTTGAGCGTGCGATTGAATCGTTCGACGACCGATGCTTTCATTACGGAATAGGTCGAATAGTGATTGATATTATGTTTCTTCAAGAGTTTTTGCACGTTTGCGTTGTAAAATTCTTTGCCCTTGTCAGTCTGCAGATTTTTCGGACATCTTCCGCCGTCTCGAATTATTTTCGC
This sequence comes from Temnothorax unifasciatus, assembly GCA_030770225.1. Taxonomy (NCBI): domain Eukaryota; kingdom Metazoa; phylum Arthropoda; class Insecta; order Hymenoptera; family Formicidae; genus Temnothorax; species Temnothorax unifasciatus. The sequence continues at coordinate 110,452 of JASTWK010000554.1, forward strand.
AATCGCCGTAGTAACCTCGGTTCCACTCTTGGTCTTGAGCGGTACGGCCCATGCGTGCTTACTCAGCACGTCGATAACGGTGAGTATGTAGTGGTGGCCTCTGTTGAATCGCGTGTATGGGCGCATCTCGACAACATCCGCCTGTCACAGGTCATCGTATCCGCGCACTATGACGCGTCTTCGCGAAAAATTTCTTCTCGCAGGAGCGTGTAATTCTTCCACCAGTCTCCGTTTCTCAGTTGATTGCTTCTTACTAGCCATGACGATGACGCGCAACTGACGCAGAGATCAGATGTACGTTCTTATCTATTCGCGATGATACGCGATAATTACTTCTTGAATCATCTTTTGAAGTTCGTTTAAAGTAATTTGCACGTCATTCTGGAATGCAACCATCTTTCTCTCGATTTCATCCTGCCGATCTTTCAAAATTTGCACGCTCTGCTGCACGTAACGTTTATTGGCCGCATCGCCATCATCTACAGGCGGCGCTATCCGTCGAATCTTGCGCGAATTTGCATCAAAGTCGGTGGCGACCATGCAAAGGGCGTTATCGCGCACGTAATTTCTGATTAATCCTCTCCATTGATAGTACGGTTCCGCACCGCCTCTTCCGAGCGATGTACCAAACTTGTTGATCGGCATTTCGATGTTGATTGAATGACTCGCCGACGCGCGGTTTAATTTATAATAAGTCCAGCCTCGCGAAGTTCCTCGATAATCGACATGATCTCGTTATCGTGACCGGTGTGACCGGCAAGGCGCGAAGCTTCGAGCAATCGGAGACGATCTACAAGCTCGTTGGGATCGTCCCAATGAACATAGTCGATCTTGTTGTCGTTTAATGTCATGGCACGCGGTATACCTTTTCCAGCTTTTTTACCCGACATCAGCGGTGCAATTATATGATCGATCTTGTTGCCGTTTAATGTCATGGCACGCGGTATACCTTTTCCGGTTATTTTACCCGAAATCAACGGAGCGATTATATTTGTGTATTTGGGTCCTCTGTTGCCATTTATTTGAGCATGAGCATCGTAATTGCGTTTATGAGCACTCGTCGTCAACAGAATGCTCTTGTATGTTTGCATGTCGTCCTCCGTGTAGATGTCATAATCGGGAAGTTTCTTAAAGATCAACTCGTAAAGACCGCGTGTGCCAGCGTATCGTATACCGTTGATAATTATGTTGTCCGCGTTGTCCACGTCAAAACGTTTATTACCTAGCATCATTCCATCGTTGCTGAAATAAACGCCGTATACGGTGTCTATACCGCTTTCTTGATCGCCACTGAGAACTGCCCCGACGTACTTATGGCTCAATGGACCCAAGCGATCTCGCAACATTTCTCGACCCTCAGATGTTTGCAACTGCTCCCGAACAGACGTCACGAGTGAGTCATCCGTGGTTTCGAAAACATCCTCGTTTGCGAGTGATTTGACCATTGGGGGTTGCACGGAAGGCGCTGAGGTTATCGGCGGTTCATTCAATGAATCTTTCGATTTACGCGGTTGTAAAATTTTGGATATTTCGCTCAAATTAGATGGCATATTTATCGATCGTTTCAACGTAACCGGAGTTGAAGCCATTACAGAGTCGTTAAACGAGGCGTTTGGTCGTTTTCGTTTGAGCTTTGGCTCTTCGTCTTCCCACGCCGTTTCATTCTCAATCTTTAACACATCAGATTCCTTGCCAACGGTGTTTTCGGCAATCTGCCTTAGAGGCTCGATGATGGGCTTAAAGTGTCTCTCCAACGCGATATCTTCCTCCATTTTACCCGTTTTCAAGGCGTGATACTTTTTGCGAATCGAATTGCTCGTTTTCGCAATTTGATTTGCTATCCTCTCGCGCTCTCTAATCTCCTCGCCGCTGTCCATGTTGCGATAACGTTGTTCAATCGATGCGTCGACGACAACTAAGCACGTTTCGGTATCGCAAAGTCGTTAAATCCTTTTCTGTATCGACCATTCGAAATCGCGCTGTCCTTGTCTATCACCACAAATCCATACTTTTGTTGCCAACATGTATGACACAATTTACTGAAATCATCGTAAGACATATCTGTGTTTACGTGATCGTTGTATATGTGTTTCAGATTGGTACCATCCTGTTTAAACAGAATCAATAAATTCGCGTTGTCTCGTATAAGATGCTTCGGTATCTTTGCATACGTCTGACAAAGATAGAAGGAGTCAACGTACGCGTGCCGGCCCATTGCAAAGTATTCTCTTATCGTATCCTGCTTGTCGCACGCCACGTCATCAAAGATAAAAATAGAATTCGGGAGCGCCTCGCTCGGTGGAATGACGTCACTGTTATTCGAAAACGTAAAGTAGCCAATCTCTTCTATCGGTGTTAGTATATTCTCCAAATATCGATATTTCGGTTGTTGCAACGATTTCGAGTACACATACACGTTCTCGAAACGTACACCGTGCGGACTTTCCAGCAAGCTTATCAAGACGTTTGTCTTGCCGCAATTCGACGGACCGCAGATGATACCGCGTATAGAAATCGGTAGCACGTCTCCATGTTTGCGTACCTCTTTCGTTAACTGTATCCTATCGTCAAAGTTTGTCACTTTGATCGTCCGCGATTGTCGTACGAACCGCATTTTACCTCCCCTCCACAACGAATGAAAAACAGTATCGAGAAAGCTGGCCTATTTATAGAGACGCGTAGAGCTGAGATGCTCAGTCTTTAAAATGTTTTTGCTCGTGTCGGATAACAGCGATATTTACGATTTAACCTGCCGAGCAGTTGAAGTATATACCAAAGGTCATTCTACTACGACAGTTTTATAATTACATAGATTACTTGTGGGATAAGCTTCCCGAACATATCAAGGCAGATTCGGAAGTTCAGCAATATCGTCGCTGTTTAAAACATTATAATTTGCCGAGTCAGCAAACGCACATCGACGGTCCGCCACCGTTGATAAAAAACTGCGGCGAATGCCGCCGAAGATAGGTCGAGGTCTGCTGAATCGCGCGATAAATGCGCTTCCGATCGAATTACATATCCCCGGCTATCAATTTTGCGGTCCGGGAACTCATTTAGAAACACGATTGGCAAGAGGTGATCGGGGTATCAATCCATTGGACGCAGCGTGCCGCGAGCACGACATAGCCTACTCGCGTAGCAACGATCTCGCAGAACGACACGTGGCAGACAATATACTCGCCGCGAAAGCGCGAAAACGTGTCACCGCGAACGATTCGACTCTCGGAGAGAGAGCTGCAGCTACAGCCGTCTGGGCGGCCATGAAGGCTAAAACGAAACTCGGTATGGGTTTGAAAACGAAGAAAAAGAAGAAGAAGAACAAGCGAATACTTCCGGTAGCGAAACGCGGCGGTATCCTACCGATCCTGCCGTTGTTGGGGGTTCTCGGTTCGTTGGTCGGTGGAGCGGCGGGAGTCGCAAAGGCCGTGAACGATAACAAAGCCGCGCGACGTCAGCTGGAAGAGATGCAACGTCACAATCGCGCCATGGAAGGTCACGGACTTTATCTCGCTCCGTACAAACGCGGACGGGGAGTCTCGAGAAAAAAAAAAACGTCGAAGAGACTCTAAAAATCCCCAAGGGTGTAACTACCAACGTGCAATTGCAACAATTGCAAAACGTATGCGCATTCCATATTTTAGAGGTATTTTCATGCGCGACTCGTTACCGATCGGAGGTATACGTCGAAACGAGAGCGGTATCGTGAATTTGGATAATGCCTGAGGGACCCGGTACTCACTGGGTGGCGTACGCGAAGAGAGGAGATCGCGCCATATATTTCGACAGTTTCGGCAATCTTCGACCGCCGAAAGAATTGGTGCGATATTTCGAACCGAGCGTGACGAAGATAGAGTACAATCGCACGCCTTTTCAGCGCTACGATCAGAGCAATTGCGGACAACTGTGTCTGCGCTTTCTACAGTCGGTTGACAATCAATTTAAAGACCGGCGTTACGATGTTTAATCTCAGTATTCGTTCAAACATGTCACTGACATTTACGCTCACCGGCAAGAGCAGCATCCTCGCGGTGAGCTACTTTCCCGCCGTGGATTTGAGCGATGGCGATTACGAGCTCGGTCTGACAGATTTTGAAACCTATAACACGATACCGAATGTAAATTCGTCGAACAATAAATTCTACTATGACGATGACGATGACAACAACAAGGAGATTACCATTCCCGAAGGATCGTACGAACTGCGTGATATAGACATGTATCTGAAACGCGCTCTTTTATGGAACCAATCCAATATTGTCTCGACAAACGAAGATGAACCGCGCCAATTGATTGTTATTCGGGCTAATAACAATACGATGAAGAGCGAGATCAAGTGCGCTTATCGGATAAATTTCACCAAACCGAACAACATTGGATCGCTGCTAGGATTTTCGGCGAATCGCGTGCTGGAGTCGCGACAATGGCACGAATCGGATGTTCCGATAAATATCATAAACGTAAACATTATTCGCATAGAGTGTAACGTGACCGCGGGTGCGTACAGCAACGACAAGCACGTGCACACGATACACGAGTTTTCACCGAGTGTGCCTCCTGGATATAAGATATCGGAAACGCCGGCACAGATTATTTACCTTCCGATCATCGTACGGAGCATTTCGGACTTGACGCTTCGCGTCGTGGATCAGGACGGTCGATTGATTGATTTTCGTGGAGAGGAGATCACCGTTAGACTGCATGTACGAGGACGACAGCGATAACGTGAGATGCTCGTACTGAACGAAGCTGAGCAGGTGCAACAGACGAGAAACAAAATTAGAGAGACAATCCGATCGCCAAAGAAGAAACTCACCGCGTCGAACGTTGAATTTTTGAAATCATTGGGTTTCGCCGTACGAAATGGCTAATATCTTAAACATTGGAGGTGAACCGATCTTTGACGACAGCGTCGTCAAGATTGAGACACACACGTACAATCCGTACGCCAACACAACGTTTGGACATAACGATGAGATAAGAATACCCATACAACAGCAGGATTTATACACGTTGCCGTGCGAGAGCTTTCTCTACGTTGAAGGAAGATTGACGATAAAGAAAAAAAATGACGCGTCTGAGACAACGCTTGCGAATAATTGCGTGGCGTTCATGTTTGACGAAATTCGATACGAGCTCAATGGCGTGGAGATTGATCGCAACAGAAACGTTGGAATAACCAGTACCATCAAGAACTATGTATCGTTTACAAATGACAAAGCAAAAATTATGCAAAATGCCGGATGGGACATTTCTCACCCGGAGGGATATTTCAACTATTGCGTACCGCTCAACACATTGTTGGGCTTTTGCGAGGATTACAAACGCGTGGTTGTTAACGCTCGTCACGAATTAATTTTGATACGAGCGCGCAGCGATAACAATTGCATTGTGGGAAATCCTGCGACGGAGCCGGAAATTGAATTGTTTAAAGTACAGTGACGAATGCCTCACGTCACATTAAACGAGATCAATAAGCTATCCATGCTACGGGCCTTGGAAAGCGGGCGATATCTTAGTGTTAGTTTCCGTTCGTGGGATCTGTATGAGTACCCTATGTTACAGAGCACGACCAAGCATTCGTGGGCCGTTAAAACGGCGACTCAGCTGGAGAAGCCGCGGTACGTTATCTTTGCGCTGCAGACCGGACGCAAGAATATCATGTCGCAAGATGTTAGCGTATTCGATGACTGTAACTTGACCAACGTGAAACTTTATCTAAACTCTGAATTTTATCCGTACGATGACTTGAATCTGGATTTTGGCAAAAATCGATACGCCGTCCTTTTCGATATGTATGCGCGTTTTCGTAAAACTTATTACGGATACGACTGCTTCGATACGCTTTGCACCGTGGTTACATTCCTGACAAAAGGACCTTTTGTTGTCATTGATTGCTCGCGACAAAACGAATCTGTCAAGAGCGCCACCGTGGATGTGCGAATAGAATTTGACTGTAAAGAGAATGTACCGGCAAATACTACCGCCTATTGTCTCGTCTTACATGATTGCGTAATCGAATACTGTCCGTTGTCGAACGTAGTGCGCAAAATCATGTAAATATAAGAGGCACTGATGTACCACGATAAGCTACAGATTGCTCCGTCGTTTCGTCATGATCGTACTAACGTTTGTCGATCTGCAGGGATTCACCGTCGGGATGAAATTTGTCGTAAAGGAGGTGGCGGTTCTGAGAAACGGGGCCGTTTTGGCGCATTACATTTTTACATGTCCCATGCCATGGAGTCTCCTCATGCAATCCGACAAGTCGTGCGCTTCCTGGTTGATTGCAAATCACCATGGACTACGATGGGAGGATGGAAACGTACCGTACAGCATGGCCGTGCTTGGAGAGGGTGACGAGACGTCGACTCTTGTGTACGTTAAGGGATGTCAGAAACGAGAATGGCTGGTGGATCTACTTGAGAATAAAGCGAGAAAAAGTCTAAACATTGAGACTTTGGATGCGGATTATGAAGATATCGAATCTTTAAATAATCTAGATGTTACTAATACTATAAGATGCGAAAAACATGTTAAGAATTGCGCGTTACAAAATGTATTAAAAATATCTAACTGGTGGTCGCGACACCAGAAATATGTATGATTTTTTTAAAATAAACTATATGTATACATATATAGCTGTTTTATTTCCTTTTCCCACTTAGTATAATATAGACGTTTTAGTTGTTTTTAAAGACGTTTTAGTTGTTTAAAAGATGTTTTAGCTGTTTAATATCTGTTTAATAACTGTTTTTAAAGGTGTTTTAGCTGTTTGGTAGCTGTTTGATAGCTGTTTAATATCTGTTTTTAAAGGTGTTTTAGCTGTTTAATAGCTGTTTGATAGCTGTTTGATAGCTGTTTAATATCTGTTTTTAAAGGTGTTTTAGCTGTTTAATAGCTGTTTTAACAGTTATTTTAGTTGTTTTGAAAGACGTTTTAAAAGATGCTTTAACGATGTATGATAGCAGATATACAGATCAAATCACCGAAAGTCACGTTATTGTTTTCGTGAACATACGTGTCTCGCGGTGCATTCATCGTAAGACACGTGCAAAACTGCACATCGTAGATTTTTCGGATTGTTAAAATATGCGATGCAGATATTATAAAATTGACATCGTGCGATACCAGCTTGTACATGAAACCGTCAACCGTACTCTTCCTGTTTGAACTAGAACATTGCGTTGAGAATGTGTGTTTTCAACTATGCCAAAATGTTCATGGCATAAGTGAAAAATTTAAACAATTTGTAAGCATTTTACGTCAAAATTGTATCATCGATAAATGTAATGCAGTTAGAATCTTGCGTGAATTTTACGATAAAAATTCGATTATTGATTGTGAATTATTAGTCTACGCTTTAGATACTATTGTGTATAATGCGCTACATGATAATAAATGCATATAATATGGTAAAACAATTTTTCCTTTTTATTTCCTATTCCTTGTCATTAGAATTAAGCTGTCTATGTAATATTAGAAATTAAATATCGCGAAAATCTAAACGATTAAATATCGTTTGCGAAGAAAAGATACGCGATCGTGAGC